>APFE030133379.1:0-20008 GCA_000404065.3 Pinus taeda
TGCCATTTCTCTTTCGTCAGTAGAAGCAAAGTATCGTGGTGTCGTGGAAGCTAGTAAGGAAGCCTTGTGGCTTCGTCAGATCCTATCATAATTTGGCTTTGAGCAGCAGCATCCAACCACACTTTGGTGTGATAATCAAAGTTCCATTAAGCTATGCAAAGATCCAGTCCAACATCAGCGCAGCAAACACATTGAACTACACATGCACCTCATCAGAAAACTCATTCATGACCATGTTCTTGAAGTGCAATATAATTCAACAGATGATCAGGTTGCAGACATCTTCAGAAAGGCTCTCACAGAGGCGAAGTTCACTAAACTTCGATATATGCTTGGAGTTCAGGAAGTTGTCACTAAGGGGGGATAGGCTCTAGTGCCTCCTTCCTTCTCCTATTGTGTCATATTTGTAAATCCTTCAATCCTATCCCAAGTTGTTCTTAAGGGGGGATGTTAGGATATTCCGACACATAGGAAATAGTTAAGTATAACTTGGTCTAGTATAGAGTTAGGTAACGTGTGTTTCTTTACTATGTACTTTTGTAACTTACAATCCGACGGTCACGATATGTAGTGATCCGACAATTCATTCTCTCCTCGGTATTACCGCCACTTGATCCGTGGCTTAACACCCGATTGGTCCATGATCTATATTTAAAGAGCATGGAGGGTCATTTGTAGGTTAACTGTTCATGAGAGAAGATTACGTAAATTTTCATTCTTTTATTAATAAATTGCCTGAAGTGGCCGCGTTGGCTCAAGCCGTGGACGGTTTCCCTCTTTGAGGGTTTCAACCACGTCAAAAATATTGGTGTATTGATCTATGATATGTTTGTGAGCGGTGTCCTTTGGTGTTCTGTCTGAGGAACTTACCCTATAAATTCCTACAATTGTATCTCTGTAATTTGGATCTCCAAGGTCTGAAATTGCTTCCTGCAGTAACCCTCTGAGTACTCTTACTAACCCCACAAATCTGATCAAGATTGGATTCTCCAATCAAGAGTTATGCCAAATCTCCCACGATGACCTAATTATAGACTAGTTCAGTAAAGAAAGCTTATACGAAGTGTCGCGTGTCACTATTTTGAACTTAGGATTTGAAATTGACACACAAAAAACTACAGTCCGTCCTATTTTTGTAACTTCTTATGAAATTTCAATCTGATGCTCAAAAAAAAAAAAACGATTTTTCCTAGGTCACCTGTTTGAGATATAATTCAGGATCCTGCAAAAACCCTAACTTCCTTGGATCATATCTTCGAAAATATAGCGAGGAAAGATCTAAAATTCGGACCTGAGGTTCAGAGAGATTTCGGCTCAAATGGGTTTTTTTGTCGCTTCTGAAACGTCGCAGAAAAAAGTTATAGTGAAAATGCCACGATGACTTGTTTGGAGCAGCGAAACTCTAGAATCCAAGCTCTGATACCAAATGTTATGAAACCAACTCATAATAATATAAAAAAGAGAGATAAACACCTTAGAATTCAGCCTCTTCGAGGGGGAAACCTCCTTTACATTACAAATATGAACAATTCTGGGATGATACAAATGACGAAACCTCCTTTCTATATATAGGAGTCTAAGAGGTCACAATATAACCAACGCTGACCTAACAATAATAATATCAAGTCACAAAAATAACAATAGTGGGCTTCTATGGGGCACAATAATAACAATATGGGGACAATAGGGGCACAACAATAATAATAAGGGATACAATGACAATAGTAATGGGGGAATCACTAGTATTATAGGGATCTAATAGATTTGGTGATGAGGCCATAAACAAGAGCTTAGCCAAAAAGGGGCTTAAGTACGGAAGGAGCACTAACAAGATCTATGTGTAATCCAAGATATATTAAATGCAACAAACATGAATCTAAAATCCGTGAAGGGAAAGAACTAGGCACTAGGACCTATCAAGATCTAGATATTCGAAAATTTGGAAAATTTTATAAGTGGTTTTTTCTAAAAATATGGATGTCGAATGACAGAACCCTTGCACAATAGAACTTGGAGGTGTCAAAGTAGGAGAGCCTAGAATCTATCAAGAGACACAGAGCAACACTAGATTCTGTTTATCACTAGTGATAGATTCTTGGTGTTTGTTGAGATCTGGATTTTTGGGCATATGGATAAAATTTGTGAAGGGCCTTTAAAAAAAACCTGGACACTAGATGAGTCAAATGGTGGAATTGGAGGCGGTGGAATGATACGTAGAGAAACCCCAAACATAAGGTTATAGGGGACAATCTGAAAAAGTTACAAGACTAACATTTTGGAAAAATCTAAATGCTGGAAGCCAACACAACAGACCATGTGGGAGGGTTATGTGGAGTCCACATGAGCATTCTCAAACCCTATGGTAGATAGGTGCTGAAGTGTCAATTTGATGTGGCACGTAGGATAGTTTTGGGTGATGTGACATGTTGATGTGGTGTGATGACATGGCAATGTGTACAAGATATTTAACATGGTGGTCAACATGTCACTTGTTGTCACAAGTGATGTTGAAACCAGAGGTTCAAAAATCCATTTTTTTGTGAAATAAACCCTTTTGGGTTTTCCTAAATTTGGATGAATCTAGAAAAATAAAAATCCAAATAACCAAATGAGAAGGAATTTGATTCATGTGGACCTATGTTGAAATGATAGTTACTGACAAGGATCAAAGGTGTAGCAGTGTTGAGGTGGAGGCCCAAGTCGTAGCCATGTGACAATTACATGGATTAACAGATCCTCTTATTAGTGAAAATCCATAAATTCAAATTTTTAGTTAAGTAGGACATTTCAGTTTTTCATAGATCTAGATGGGATTGTTGATTGAGTGGAAATCCAGAAAAAGAATAATAGCCCTAGTGGGAAAAGGGGAAATCCTAAGTCGAGAAGACTGAAAATCTGAAAAACCATAATAGGAGATTTTTTGGAAAATCTTGGCTCTAGATGTGAGTGGAAACTGACATGTCTTCCTTAAGATATGCCCCTATGCGATAATGAAACATAGATAGGGTCTACCATGTGTTGCTAATATGGCATTGTACGATGGAGATACATGGGCAATGAATTACCATGTGTCTTTCATATGACATCATTATAAATATTGACATGACACTTTGAAGGTAAAATCTTCAAATGAGCATAACTTTGTGTCCATAACTCACCTCTCAATGAAACTTATATCGTTAGAAAGCTCTCGATAAATAAAATACGATGATAGTCTCGAAAATGAGTTTTAAGGCGATGAAAAAGAAGAAGATGATTTTTAATAACCCCACCCCCTTAAAATGACTTAAAGAATTAAGTATATTATACATCCCTTTTAAAATCCTAAATCCCTTTTGACTAATGTTCTTTTTGCTCCTCTTTTAAGACATCGAACCATATACCAAAAACCAAACATTTTGAAGCTTTAAATAACACCATGATATTTTCATCTTTGCAAAAAACTATATAGAAATCAATAACTAGTTGAAATTACAAATATAGTAGATGTTGTCATGTCCTTTTATGTTATGTCATCTAAACATTTTGACTTGGTCAAATTACTTAAAAGTAAAAATAAAAATAATAAAGTAAAAATAATAATTATAATTATTAATTACTAAATCAACCTAGATCCATTTTAACTTTAAATCTATCAAGTATTAAGATTAATCAAATTTATCGAAGTGCAAAATTTTTCTCAAATTTACACATTAATAAATTTAATCCTTTAAATTTTTGATAAATCACAAATTGAGATAAATCTAGAACAACAATATTTATACATTAATTGGGTAAAATGTTTATGCATTTGTTGGCCAGATTTAGTTGAGTTAAACTTGACTTTTAAAGGATGATCGTTGAAAATTGTGGAGGAGTATAAATTTGTCAACAACTCCTCTTAAATACTATTAAAAATTAATTAAATACTATTAAAATAAAAATTAGCATTTAAACTTCGACCCAGACCTAAAAGTAGTAGTTGGAATGTCTTTATTTCCCATGGGATAAATAGTCATGTGACCACACGCTTAGGCACTCATGGGAACCGACGCACTCTCCCTCGCCCCAAACACTTCCAGCGTGGCCAGCACTAGGACACCATGGACATAACCAAGCGGAGAGCACGTCACATACGACACGTGGCGATCGGAGATTGGACCAGTTTAGAAGGTGTCGAATGTAATTGGCTCACAATACGTGTACTGCAGGGTCTCGGAACTTTTATTTGCATTTTCATCGTTCAAAGCTGTTACAAGGGTTCGAATTCTAAGATTGAAACCCTCAAATACTCGTCGAGTTCCGCATAAAAGCCCGCAGACGGTCGTCTCTGGAGATAGCTTAACGTACGCAGAGTGATTGGCTGTGTAAAGGCGTTTATTTTCAGGTATTTTTTGTATATCCTGATCTCCTGCCCGATCTGTCGAGAGCTGGCACGTTTTTGAGTGTGATGGCGGTCTTGGCTTAGTGTGATGATAATTGTTCAAATCCCTGTATGTTGAAACGCTTAGATATTTAACCCCATGTTTTTTTTTTTAATGTTATAGGTGGTTTGCAGGCATTTTTTGTATGGTCTCCATGGATCGGAGATGGATTCCATTGCTTTTGGCTCTGCTGTGCCTAATGTCACCGTTAAATGCCCTCGTTTCCGCTTCTGAATCGGTAAATTTGTGATACCATGGGCTTTGTTATTTTTTATTTTATTTTATTTTTTTATTTTTAGATAAACGATTGCTTGCAGCACGCTGTGATGTTAGGTTTAGGGTAAATCTCACTATGTTACTTCACTAAGTGACTGATCTGATGCATTTTCTGTTGTTTTATCTTGATCTGTTAAACCCTAGTTCAAATTTTGCCCTAGAGTTGTAGAATGCTAGATCTATCTTTATCATGAAGGAATTAATGTTGTTCAATCGCTTGAAATCTGTTTTGTTTGCAGACTTTTTATGAATCTTTTGACGAGTCGTTCGAAGGGAGATGGATCGTATCCCAAAAGGAAGATTATAAAGGTTGGTTTTAAGTTTCTTGTATTCAATTTTCGGGAAATTTCTACAGTATTCCTTAAAAATGTTTTATGTTTTTGTTTAACGTCCTCTGAAGCCTTTCTCGTCAATAGAAAATTTTAGGTGCTCGCTTTTGCCATTCAATTTAAAGTGAATATTCGCTGAAACTTCTACAGATTGAATCTTCGCTAAAAACTATTTTCATTTGTTTAGGAAAACATCCTGAAGTTATTTTTTTGGCTTATAACAAATCCATTCAGTAATTAATATCTTGAGAATGAAAAGTATCTGCCAACTATTCCTAACTGCAAGATAAACAGGAACTCTAGGACGTATCCTCTTAGAATAAAATTCAGGACTGTATGTAACCAGAATTAAAACAGGATCAAATATAACAAGTATTAAATTGGAACTTAACCGGTATTTGACAATTTGAAAGGCGCTTTGTTCATGGATTTATGCGAAGTCTATTTATCACTGTTGTAGATTGTTGCCCAATGATAATATTGCTTGCACATGTACCTCCGAAATGAAAAATGCTCTCGAAATTGCAGAATCATGATTTCTATAAGCTTCATTCATTTACTTCACTTCTTGTGAAGTACTTCGCTTGTACTTTGTAAATATTACAAAGCAGAAGTTATAGGTTGTCTCTAGAACTAATAATTTGATGTTATGTTCACGCATTTTAGGTGTATGGAAGTACGAAAAGAGTAAAGGTCATGAAGACTATGGTCTCCTTGTGAGTGAAGTGGCCAAAAAGTATGCCATAGTAAGAGAATTACCAGAAACCATTGACCCCAAGGATGGGTCACTGGTGTTACAGTATGAGGTCCGCTTACAAAATGGGCTGGAGTGTGGAGGTGCTTACTTGAAGTACCTACGGCCTCAAGAAGCTGGATGGAAACCAGCAGAGTTTGACAATGAATCCCCCTACTCCATCATGTTTGGACCAGATAAATGCGGTGCTACTAACAAGGTACACTTCATCTACAAGCACAAGAATCCAAAGTCTGGGGAATATGTTGAGCACCATCTCAAGTATCCTCCATCTATTCCCTCTGACAAGAAGACTCATGTTTATTCAGCCATCTTGACACCTGATAATCAAGTTAGAATTTTAATTGATGGCGAAGAGAAGAAAAAGGCAAATCTTTTGTCTGCGGATGATTTTGAACCCGCCCTTATCCCACCTAAGACGATTCCCGACCCAGAGGATAAGAAGCCAGAAGACTGGGATGAGAGAGCAAAGATCCCTGATCCTGATGCGGAAAAGCCCGAGGACTGGGATGAGGATGCACCAATGGAAATTGAAGATTTGGAAGCCGTGAAGCCTGAAGGATGGCTGGATGATGAACCAGAGGAGGTTGATGATCCTGAAGCTACAAAGCCAGATGATTGGGATGATGAAGAAGATGGAGAATGGGAGGCACCAAAGGTTTCTAATCCCAAGTGCGATGAGGCACCAGGATGTGGTGAATGGACTAGACCCATGAAGAGCAACCCTGACTACAAGGGCAAGTGGTATGCTCCGATGATTGACAATCCTAACTACAAGGGTATCTGGAAGCCACAACAAATTCCCAACCCCGAGTACTTTGAACTGGAGAAGCCTGATTTAGAACCAATTGCAGCTATTGGTATTGAAATCTGGACCATGCAAGATGGAATTTTGTTTGACAACATACTTATCACACATGATGAGAAGGTTGCGGAGGAGTACAGAAAGAATACATGGAAGGCAAAATTTAGCAATGAAAAAGAAGAGGAAGATGTGGATAGTCCTCTGCCGGGAGAGCTCTCTGGTTTCCAGGTGAAGTTTTCTATTTGCCACACACACACGTGTATATATATATATACTGGTCTTTTCTATATTTAGTTTCTTTTAAGGGACAGAGTATCCTCTGGCTGGATCCATGACAGAGGACCTTCTTCCTGGATTCATGGATGGTTGTCTACTGACATTAGCTCTAGGATGGTTGTCTACTTGACATTAGCTCTAGTTAGTCGCTGTCCAGACAAATTTTATAACATGTTTCACTCTTGCAGAAGAAAATTTTTGACTTCCTCTACAAGATCGCAAACATCCCATTCTTGGATGCATACAAGTTGAAGATTATTGTAAGTTCCAAATCTTTTTGATATTCTTGTTGGGTAGTTAATGCATGAGCTTTCTTTCTTCAATAATTAAAATTTTACTGCTCATTGTTTTGATACCATCTCTGATATGAATTATGTGTAACCTTGATCTCCGTTGTTTTGGAGCCATGTAACAAGTTCTATGCCTACTCCTAATTTTTGGTGTATGCCATGCACTTCACAGGATTTAATCGAACAAGGTGAGAAGAAACCAAATTTGACAATAGGCATTTTAGTGGCCGTTTTGGTGGTTCTGTTGACAACAATTTACAAGCTCCTTTTCGGTGGCAAGAAGCAACCTGTAAGTGCATTATTATTATCTCAGAAATATGTTGCTGTGCTTTATTAAGATTCACATGCTTGTGTGGTTTGTCAGTCTCCTTGTAATTCTTGTCTTGATTTATACAATGGCAGCGGCATTTTGTTATATTAGCACTGTTGTAAGGCGTTATCATGCGTGTTAGAAGCTTTTGATGAAATCAGTTAGTTTTCTTACATTCATTTTTTGGTACCTTGACAAAAGGTTCAGAAGGTAGAGTTGAAAAGTCAGCCCGAGCAGGATGCTTCTGCTTCTGAGAATAACAAAGAAGATTCAGATATTGCAGCAGAGAATGAAAAATCTGATGCAGCAGAGAAGGAAAAGTCTGGGGATGAAAATGAAATAGAAGGAGAAGATGCAGCTCCCCGCCAGAGGAGAGTAAGGCGCGAGACATAAATCCTAGTTCACTGAGAAAAAATTTCGGATACTAAAGTTCAGTGCATGGAATGAACAAATCTGTCAAAATTCATCCATCTGTTTTTGGTATGTAAGTCATAGGTAAAATAGGAGGAACGGTCAGAGAATCTGCATCCCCATCATGCGTGGTGGATTTGGATAACATTTTTTCCAGAGTTCTGTTTCTAGGTGTTTGTCAGACATTGGAAGCATAGCTTTTTTTTATTTTTATTTTGCTTATTGAAAATGAGCTGGCCTCTAGATGTGTTGTAAACCCCACTCATTTGCGAAATTGTTATCATTAATTTACTTGTACCACTCTGCTGGGAGTGACTTCCCATGGGATGTCTGCATTTCCTACTCTTCTAATATTGATTTAAATTGTCTCATTGGTGTTTGAAGCTATTATTTTCAAATTGGCTTTCTGATTGTGAATGCAAATTCATTCTGGGCAGTTGAAATTTTCATGACTGAGCATGATGAGCAAGTGAAGACGTTGGTCTTTTAACTTTAATTGGGCTCTATGTTTAATATCTAGTCTGTTCTGAGCCTTTCAATCTTCTAAATAACAAAGGAAAAACTTCTGATGAATAATCTAAATTTAAAACTATTTAAATAGATTCTAAGACATTCAGACATTCTTCATTGTTTATCAGCTATTCTATTGTTTTTCAGCTATTCAATTCGGGAGGATGTTGTGTTGTTACATTGTTATTTGAGATTTTTAATGTTTCTTTTATATAAAAGAATGTTTTGACATTTTGATAGTTGTAACCTTTCAATATGTTGTTTATTCTATCATAGCATCATCTTATTCTTAGATTGTGGGGTTTTAGACATTTACAGAGTATGAGATTGAGAATATTAGATTGTGGGTTTTGTGGGTTTTTATACAATTACTATGTGTATCAGATCTCATATAATATCGTTTTCTCTGACAACATTCTTTGATGAGGTGTTGTTAGATTGTGGGTTTTAGTTTTTCAGATATTTACAAAGTATGAGAGAATATTAGATTGTGGGCTATTAGACAATTACTATGTATTAGATTGTGGGTTGAGTTGTGGATTATTAGACCATTACTATGTGCATCAGATCTCATATAATCGTTTTGTTTGACAGCACTCTTTGGTGAGGTTTGTGAGAGACCACTTACATGTTATTATTATTTTTTTTTGGACAATTCTTTGATTGATGAGGTGTTGTGAGAAACCATTTTGATATTATTTTATTTTGATTTTGTCAGTAAATTTCTTTTTAACGAAGTATGGTTATCATTTATTAAGAAAGATGAGTGGTCGTTAAAATCTAGATCTAAAAAATGTTCAGATGCATATATTATAAATTATGAGTTTTTAAACCATCATGATTACATTAATAAAGTTCTTTATTTTCATTGATGAGTTGTTGTTAAGATGCATTTATCATAAATTATTGGGTTTTTAAACAATCACCGTTACATTGGTAATCTTTGTTGGGTTTTTAAACAATCACGATTACATTGGTAGTCTTTGTTAATGAAATATTGTCATTATTTCCTAATGAAATACGGTCATTTCAAACCATCACGATTACATTGGTAAACTTGGTTAATGAAACATTGTCATTATTTCTTAATAAGATATTGATTATATCTGTAATTTTTGTTGAGGAATTATTGTCATTATGCTCCTTATTTTTTAATAAGATATTGTTAGGATTGGTTAATGGATTATAATGGAAATATATGTTAATGAAATATTGTCATTATGCTCCTTATTTTTTAATAAGATATTGTTAGGATTGGTTAATGGATTATAATGGAAATATAGATTTAGAATTCATATCATAAAATCAATATATAATAATACAAGAAGGTAGCATAACATAGCAGCTTGGAACGAGCAATGGAATCTGGAAGGTAGAATAACATAGCAGCTTGGAACGAGCAATGGAATCTGACAAAAAATGACAACAAAAAATATGATAACAAGTTAATAATTATTTAATATTGAATGTTGACAATAATTTTTTATATATTTAATATTGAATGATGACAATTTATATATATTTAATATTGAATGAAATGATAACAAGTTAATAATTATTTATTTAATATTGAATGATGACAATTTTTTTTTATATATTTAATGTTGAATATTTTTTTTTATATAATACTCATTTATACACATGCTATGTCATTAGAGTATAGATGATATAATGAGAGTTTACAAATGTACACATGTTTTTTTACATATTTTTTTTCAAATATATATTTTTCAAGTAAAGAAAGTAAAACCCATAAAAATTGACTATTCAATACTTATTCAATACTTAACATGAATGACAAAATGGAATTTTTGAATTTAATTACAAGCCATTTGTGTTTATCATACAAAGTAATTAATATATGATGTTATTTTATAAATTATTTATATTTATTGTACATAGTAATTAGTGATATAGTAAATAATAATAAATAATAGAGTACACAAAGGTCAATTCTTGCCCTTTTACATAATAAGATGGGTGACATTTCAACAAATCATATTTGAGATAAATAGAAATAAATTTTATTTAAAAATAACAAATAGGGGAGAAATTTCAACAAATCATATTTAAAATAAATAAAAAATAAATTTTATTTATAAATAATAAATTTAAATTTCATAAAATGGAACTTGAAAAAACTAAAATAAAAAGTCAATGAAAAACTGAATATAGGGGAGACATTTTCAATCAATTTATATTTGAGATAACAATAGAAATTTAAATTTTATTTAAAAAATAATAAATTTATTTCATAATGTTAATCTTTTGGTATAGATTTTATTTTTTTAAAAGTGCCAAAAGGACCAAATAAGAAGAGGAGACATTTCACCAACATATTTGAGATAAATAGAAATAAACATTTTATTTAAAAATAATAATTTTAAATTTCATAATGTTAATTTTTTTGAATAGATTATTTTTTTTTTAAGTCAAACAACTGTATCAATAAAAAACTGAATACAATCAAGGGGCACTTATAATAAAAATTCAATAATAATAAATAAAAATTAATCTAAGCCTTTTTATTATTTTGAGTTTTTTGTTATATTTTGTTAAATGTAGAAATCACAATTATACTGCTAATCTTGGTTAATGAGAAGTTGTCATTGTTAATCTTAGTCAATAAAATATTATCATGATTGGTTAATGAATTGTAATTAAAATATTTTATTAAATGTCAAAATCAAAATTACATGGCTAATCTTAATTAAGAAGATATTGTTATGATTTGTTAATTAAGAAGATATTGTTATGATTTGTTAATAAATGATAATTGAAACGTAAATCTAGAATTCATATCATAAAATCAATAACATCAACAAAATAAAAATAATTTAAGCCCTTTTATTACGTTCTGTTAAATGTAAAATATTAAAATGTATGTTATAAATTTATATCATAATATCGATAAAATAAAAGTGATTTGAGCCCTCTTATTACATTTTGTTAAATGTAAAATATTAAAATGTGTATTATAAATTTATATGATAATATCGATACAATAGATTGTGAATGAGTTTATCCTTTCGTATCATATTTATTAAGGTAAAGTCACGTCCCCATATACCCCAGTGATTTAAGAAGAGTGTTGTATGATGCTCAACAGGTTTTAGCTTGATCCTTTATTAGAATTAGTTGGTAAGCGGAGAGGACTTAAAACTAATTGCCACATAGTTCTTAAAATTAATTGCAACTTTTACAATATAATAGGATAAATAAATTGTAAATATAATACAAAAGATTAAGAACATGATTAATGATTTAAGTAATGTTAAAAATTTGGAAAAATGTTGTGAATATGGGGCATGGTGTTATGATAGTTCAAACGAATCCCATTGATGTTTAGATTAGCAAAGCGATGGTTATTTGTTGAAGATAAATTTTAAATAGAGAATCTATCTTTTTTTGTTAACAGAGGAATTAGCAATTGGAGCAGCCTCGCAACTTGTGTTATACCGGGTCGACTTTGACCGCTACCACTATAACCCTTGGGAAACTGCGCCTGCCTCTACAACTCTGGGTTAGTTCGGGGGAATTGAACTCGTGACCTTCAGTACGGAGCTCGCCTTTCTAACGAACTTCACTGCGTTGTGATTACCAACTTGCCTACCCCGTGGGGCTAAATAGAGAATCCATCTTTAATATTGAAACTTTACATAATTTTTTTTGGAGTTGACAAAATAAAGAAGAGTTTAATACAATTATACTTTTTAAAACAAAACGCTTAGAATAGCAAAACGATTGTTACTTGTTGAAGATAAGTTTTAAATGGAGAATCTTTTTTTAGCATTGGAGCTTTACATAATTTTTTTTTTGAATTGACAAAACAAACTAGAGTTTAATACAATTATACTTTCTAAAACGAAACAAAAAAAGAGTTTAATACAATTAATTTTCTAAAATTCCTTTACAAAAATTTCTATAGGTTTGAAAAATAAACATAAGTTTAAATGAGCATATACACAAGTAGTGAATTTAGTCCTACGAGAATTGTATTTAAGAAAAAAATAGACTAGTGTAGGTTCATCTTGATTCTGGATTTACCAAGCTTAGAGAGAGATCAAATCTCTTTTCACTCTAAAAAAGATTTGATGTGCTTGGTAGATTTGGAGTTAAGATGGATCTATTCTATATTCCACATGAATAACATGGGTCACTTATGTTTTTACTATTTTTTTTTTATAGGGTTATTTTTATTTCTATTTTAATTGAGTTAAAATGTTTACATTACATTATGTTACACCATCTCTACCATACTAGGTTGGAGAGCGCATCTCGGCATAATGATCATAACAACATACTAAGTTGGAAGTGATTTGACTAGTGTCAAGGATCACAAGATTGCTTCGAGAAAGAAGTCCAAGAGACTTACATGCTAGTAGTGTCAATTGGTATAATTTGAGTTGACATAATGGTTGAGAATATGTGCTCCCTCCTAGGAGGTCATATGTTCAAATCAAGAGTGGGGTACATTATATATGCCTTCATAGACTTTAGCGATCAAATTGCTATGTTGTGTGGAAGGGTCCATTGTCCCACAAACATTGGGGTCTCATACACAAGTTATGTTTGGATCACTTATGAGCTTAAAATTAGATTATTATTAATTTTACTATATATGCCCCAAATAACATTGTAACATGATGGTTTCCATATCATAATTTGTTGAGAAGACATTACTATTGTGAAAAACCATTTACTAGAAAGAGTGATGAGAACCATACTATTGTGCAATTTGCAAAAACCAATAATAAAATGGTTTTAAACAATAGATCAATATGTTCCCCTGATTAATCATTAATCCAGTCACAATTAGTTTCATTAGTGGGTGCCATTCCTAAATTTTGCTATATTTTTCTTACCTACATGATTTATAAGAATTATTGCAATGAGAGTGTTAATACCTAAATAATGAGTGATGGTGCCTCTAATCTCAATGATTTGGAAGCTAGTATGACTTAAATTTGGAAGCTAAAATATTTGGTTTTCATTGATAAAAAGGTGTAGGATGTAGTTCCTATGGATCCATAGTATAATAACGTACATTTCGGAATGAAGTTTTACTATATCCACATCCTACTCAAAGTCAATGATTCATAAAAACACATGAATGATAATAGAAACACATGAATGCTTACCAAGTCTGCCACTTTCTAGATGAGTATTCCTCATAGCATGGGGTGAATTTGTATAAGAAGCACATTAAATACTCTTTCATAAAGTGTTAATTCCATCTTCATTCTCTCCTTTAATACCCAAGAATTCACTTACTTTTTGTCAAATTTTAATTAAGGTCATGCAAATTTTGTATGGACTTGTCCTTATGAATGAATTGTTGAAACATGAGGTCATGATCATTCTTAAGAGCTTAATGCTTATTACATAGTGTGCTATTATATAGTTGTAAATATTTTGTTTTGAAGCTTTATAATAGCATTCACAATTGAGCAATAATATGATATAATGAAACATATAGTTGCTTGTCAAGTTGATTATCGTGATTGCTAATAGGTTTGGAGAATGTTTTTTCCACAAGTTTTCCATGTACATACATGAGATTCCTACTAATATAAAATTTCAATTCTTCAAACACAAAGATGTTGATGAATACTCAACCTTAGTGGTTTTAATCCATTTTCCATTCTACTATAATCTTTAGGTTTATTTTTCTCTCCATTAGTTATGTGACACAAGGGATGAATATGATGCCTATCTTATCCTGCTGACATATAGATTCACATATAATACTTCTAACATGTACACTTAAACTACTTCTATATGCAAGAAATTATAAGCATGTTTTACTTGTCATTTTTAAAACAATAACCTATTATTTTATCCCATCGTTCACCACCTAATCCCCCTTAAGTTACCTACCTTTGTAAAGTGGAAGGATATTTGAACCCTAATTCTCCCTCATCACCCAATGTCTTTTCTCCATTCTACAAGGGATTTAGGTAGATGATATCAAAATGTTTTCTTAATAGAAAGTTTAAAGACTAGATGATGTCACACCAAACCGCAAAAAATTTAGGAGATGTTTTGGCATTAATTTTTGGGTGTTTGGAAATTATATGTCTAGGAAATTATTCCTAAGTCATCATGTTCTTTTCTTAATTTTTGAAAATTGAAGAACACTATTTGCAATTGAAATTCCCTCTACACCTAGATGAACTCTCATGTTGGAAAAATTATAATCACTTTAAGACAATTGTTGTATATGCTCTAATCCTTAATATACTTTTATGTAATATCATTAAGATCTTTCTAAATATTGAACCCACTATGTGGGATGACCATATGGGTATGTATGGGTGGGTTATTGTGTCTCAACCATGTATATTGTTGCATTAAGGACCTAATTTTTAACACTTTCCCAAATTTTACACTTTGTTTAGAATGAAGTAATGAATTTGAGTTTGTCTAGAGCCTTGGCTTGACTGTAGAAATTTCATTGTAGATGAAACTGATTATGCAATGTACTAAAGAAAAATACTTAATCTACTTCTACAATCAAACTTGTGGAAGTTTAACTGATTTTGAGCAAGATCAAACAGAACACATAACAAAGAATGAGAAATCAATCACACATAACACATAAGAAATAACCTGGGGAAAGCCTCAACCTAAAACCCCAATCTCTGTGTTATCATAAAAGTGGAAATATGTTCAAGTTACAAAAAGAATCAGCTCTCAAGCTATCATGCTCTCTCTACAATCAAACAATACTGCTCATAAACAATCAAAGGTTCTCACAACCTTCTCCTCTGCCCTCCAAGCCTCCTATTTCCTTGCGCAATTTTTCCTGGGGTCCAGTGCTTCCACTTGTGTGAATTCCCATCTCACACTACTTACTTGGCTCAGAAATAATTGCACAAATAATGGATGAGTTTCCTATATAGGAAAATTCCTCCAATTGGTAGTACATTGTCCCTTCCTCTGATCTCAACTAGGTCTCTGACTGAGCTGACATGCATGACTTATTTATGGGAGAATATTTAGTTATCTGAAGTGTAGCAGTTACATGCATGCATGCATTAACTAATTGAACTCACAATTAGTTCAAAAAATTATTTGAACTAATCTAACTGGACTTAACTCAGTTAATTGAGCTAACTAATTACAACTCAAAGTACAGCTCATCCTGATCTCCTTTAATAAGGGATAACTTCCTCAATCAATGGAGAAACTGTTGCATGTCTTCACATAGATTTCATGTTTGATTTCCTACAACTAAGTAAATCAAGATGAATTAATTAATTATTTTACAAACAACTGCTAAGATCAAATTGGAATTTTACTTCTCAATTTTAGTTCAGGGACTAACTAAAATTGGAATCCATTCCGAAATTCTATTTTATATCAATGCTATTTTTAGCATTTCTTGTTGTCGTTTTCAACATTGACCTCTAACAATCAAGTAGAAGCATATGCTACTTTCAAGGACTTAAATTGGCTGCCTCTAAACCCTCCAAAACTAATTATTATTGGTGATTCCAAGAACACCATCATGCATCTTTAGACTAGTAGCACTTCAGAAGCCTCCAAATAAAGTTCCATATTTACCAAATAAAATATTTTAATACAATAATACAACAAAGTAGCATAACATAGTTAGGGTTTTTTTGTGGCTTAATTTGATAAAATAAAATATTTTAATATCATGATGTGTTGTATGTATTTTAAATAATAATAAAATTGTAAAATGAGTTATGAATATTTGTTTGGCTTTTTTTTTATTAATTTTCCTCTTTAACATAACTACTGTTGGTAGATAAAGATATACATTATACTGAAAAAAGTTGATAACAAGTTATATTATTTATTTAATATTGAATGTTGAACAGTTTTTTTTATATATTTAATATTGAATACAAATTTTTTATATATTTAAATTGAAATGACAATTTTTTTATAAATATTTAATATTAAATGATAATATATTTTTTTATATAATGCTCATTTCTAGTACACATGCCGATGTCATTAGAGGATAGATTGATATAATGAATGAAGTCTGTACAAATTGTTACACAAAATGTTATTTTTACATATTTTTTTTCAAATTTATATTTTTGTAAGTAAAAAAAGTAAAACCCATAAAAATTGTTTATTCAATACTTTACACTAATGACAAAATGGAAATTTTGAATTTAATTACAAACCATTTGTGTTTATGATACATAGTAATTAATATATAATGTTATTTTTCAAATTATTTATATTTATTGTACATAGTAATTAGTGATATAGTACATAGTAATTAATAATAGAGTACACAAAAGTCAATTCTTTTTACATAATAAGAGGGGAGACATTTCAACATATCATATTTTGAGATAGAAAGTAGAGATAATTCTTATTTAAAATAACAATGGGAAACATTTTCAACCAAATATATTTAAAATAAACTAAAAAAGTTTATTTAAAAAAAAAATAAAATAATAAATTTTA
Source organism: Pinus taeda (assembly GCA_000404065.3). Taxonomy (NCBI): domain Eukaryota; kingdom Viridiplantae; phylum Streptophyta; class Pinopsida; order Pinales; family Pinaceae; genus Pinus; species Pinus taeda. The sequence continues at coordinate 16,822 of APFE030133379.1, forward strand.
CATTTCATAATGTTTAACTTTGGAAGATTTTTTTAGTAAAAAAAAACTAGTAAAATGTCGATAAAAAATTAAATGAAAAACTGAATACTTTACACAATAAGAGGGAGGACATTTCAATCCAATCATATTTTGAGATAAAGTAGAAATAAAGCTTTATTTTAATAAATAGATAATTAATTTCATAATGTTAAACTTTGTATTGATGTTTAATTTTTTTAGTCAAAAAAATAAGAGGGAGGACATTTCAACCAATCATATTTGAATAAATAGAAAAGCTTTTTATTTAAAAATAAAATAAATTCTAATTTATAATGTTAAACTTTGAATAGATTTTATTTTTTTTAGTCAAAGAAAAACTAATAGCTTGTCAATAAAAAAACTGAATACATCAAGGGCACTTATAATAAAAGTCGATATAATAAAACAAAATTATCTGAGCTTTTATTATTTTGAGTTTTTTATTATATTTTGTTAAATGTAAAAATCATAATTATATTGCTAATCTTGGTTAATGAGATGTTGTCATTGTTAATCTTAGTCAATAAAATATTATCATGATTGGTTAATGAATTGTAATTAAGATATTTTATTAAATGTCAAAATCACAATTACATGGCTAATCTTAATTAAGAAGATATTGTTATGATTTGTTAATAAATGATAAGTGAAATATAAATCTAGAATTCATATCATAAAATCAGTAACATCAACAAAATAAAAATGATTTAAGCCCTTTTTTAACGTTCTGTTAAATGTAAAATATTAAAATGTATATTGTAAATGTATATCATAATATTGTTAAATGTAAAATATTAAAATGTATATTATAAATTTATATCATAATATCGATAAAATAAAAGTGATTTGAGCCCTCTTATTACATTTTGTTAAATGTAAAATATTAAAATATGTATTATAAATTTATATGATAATATCGATACAATAGATTGTGAATGAGTTTATCCTTTCATATCATATTTATTAAAAAGTCACATCCCCATATACCCCCAGTGATTTAAGAAGAGTGATGTATGATGCTTGACAGGTTTTAGCTTGATCCTTTATTAGAATTAGTTGTTAAGCGGAGAGGACTTAAAACTAATTGCCAAAGAGGTCTTAAAATTAATCGTAACTTTTACAATATAATAGGATAAATAAATTGTATGTATAATCCGAAATAATAAGAACATGATTAATGATTTAAGTAATGTTAAAAATTTGGAAAAATGTTGTGAATATGGTTCATGGTGTTATGATAGTTCAAACGAATTCCATTGATGTCTAGATTAGCAAAATGATGGTTATTTGTTGAAGATAAATTTTAAATAGAGAATCATCTTTTTTTGTTAACAAAGGAATTAGCAATTGGAGTAGCCTCGTAACTCGTGTTACACCGGGTCGACTTTGACCGCTATCACTATAACTTTTGGGAAACTGCGCCCGCCTCCACAGCACTGGGTTAGTCCAGGGGAATTGAACTCGTGACCTTCAGTATGGTGCTCGCCTTTCTATTTCACCACATTGTGATTACCAACTTGCCTACCCCATGGGGCTAAATAGAGAATCCATCTTTAATATTGAAACTTTACATAATTTTTTTTTGGAGTTGACAAAATAAAGAAAAGTTTAATACAATTATACTTTTTAAAACAAAACGCTTAGAATAGCAAAATGATTGTTACTTGTTGAAAATAAGTTTTAAATGGAGAATCTTTTTTTAACAATTGAGCTTTACATAATTTTTTTTTGGAATGGACAAAACAAAAGAGAGTTTAATACAACTATATTTTCTAAAACAAAAAAAAGAATTTAATACAATTATATTCTCTAAAATTCCTTTACAAAAATTTCTATAGGTTTGAAAAATAAACATAAGTTTAAATGAGCATATACACAAGTAGTGAATTTAGTCCTACGAGAATTGTATTTAAGAAAAAAATAGACTAGTGTAGGTTCATCTTGATTCTGGATTTACCAAGCTTAGAGAGAGATCAAATCTCTTTTCACTCTAAAAGAGATTTGATGTGCTTGGTAGATTTGGAGTTAAGATGGATTTATTCTATATTCCACATGAATACCATGGGTCACTTATGTTTTTACTATTTTTTTTAGGGTTATTTTTATTTCTATTTTAATTGAGTTAAAACGTTTAAATTACATTATGCTACAACATCTCTACCATACTAGGTTGGAGAGCGCATCTCGGCATAATGATCATAACAACATACTAAGTTGGAAGTGATTTGACTAGTGTCAAGGATCACAAGATTGCTTCGAGAAAGAAGTCCAAGAGACTTGACTACATGCTAGTAGTGTCAATTGATATAATTTGAGTGGACATAATGATTGAGAATATGTGCTCCCTCCTAGGAGGTCATAGGTTCAAATCAAGAGCGGGGTACATTATGTAGGCCTTCGTAGACTTTAGTGGTCAAATTGCCATGTTGTGTCGAAGGGTCCCTTGTCCCACAAACAATGTGGTCTCATACACAAGTTTTGTTTGGATCACTTGTGAGCTTAAAATTAGATTATTATTAATTTTATTATATATGCCCCAAATAACACTGTAACATGATGGTTTCCCTATCATCATTTTTTGAGAAGACATTACTATTGTGAAAAACCATTTACTAGAAAGAGTGATGAGAACCATACTATTGTGCAATTTGCAAAACCCGATAATAAAATGGTTTTAAGCAATAGATCAATATGTTTCCCCGACTAATCATTAATCCAGTCATAATTAGTTTCCTTAGTGGGTGCCATTCCTAAATTTTGCTATATTTTTCTTACCTACATGATTTATAAGAACTATTGCAATGAGAGTGTTAATACCCTCTAATCTCAATGATTTGAAAGCTAGTATGACTTAAATTTGTAAGCTAAAATATTTGGTTTTCATTGATAAAAAAGTGTAGGATCTAGTTCCTATAGATCCATAGTATAATAACGTACATTTCAAAATGAAGTTTTACTATATCCACATCCTACTCAAGGTCAATGATTCATAAAAACACATGAATGATAATAGAAACACATGAATGCTTACCAAGTCCGCCACTTTCTAAATGAGTATTCCTCATAGCATGAGGTGAAGTTGTATAAGAAGCACATTAAATACTCTTTCATAAAGTGTTAATTCCATTTTCATTCTCTCCTTTAATACCCATGAATTCACTTACTTTTT
>APFE030133391.1:0-24489 GCA_000404065.3 Pinus taeda
CTTGGAATAGTCCTTCTGTGTGTTTACCTGTTTACCTTTACCTTTGCCTTTGCCCCCCCCACTGCTTGTGGAACCCTGCTTCTTCCCTTTGCCTTTCTTGCCTCCTGCCACCAGTGCTACATCCTCATTCTGCTCAACTGGCTTGGCTGCCCCAAGCTGACCTTTCCTGATCTCTGTCTGAATGCAATCATCCCAAAACCTCTCCCATGTGGGAAGGGTCTCACGTGCACAAACCCCATCAGCAAAGTTCATCCATGAACGGGGGAGGCCATTTACCGCAATCGGCACCAACTCAGTGGGTGGAATGGCCTCTCCAATCGCTGCCAACTCATCTCTCACATTAGTAATCTTAGTGAGATATCCAGCTGCACTATCATTACCCATATTAATGTTTTTCAGTTTCTCCTTCAGAATTATTTTCCGGTTCTCATTGGTACTCTGGTAGAGATTGGACAATGTTGTCCACATCTCATGGGCATTTCTCTTTCCTCTCACATGAGGAATGCAATGGTCTTTGATTCCGTCTAGAATCAGCCTCTTCCCCTTGTTGTTCTTTTTATTATAAGCAGCCGACTGAGTAGCATCAGTAGGCACAACAACAGGGGTCTGTGTGGTATGCACCATGATATCCCAGACTTCTGCCTCCTCAAAGATACTCTGCATTCTCTCCTTCCAAACGCTGTAATTTGTATGCCCATCCAACCTATCCTCCACCCTCAATCTCAATGACATCCTGTTGTCCTAAAACTGAAAAATAGCACTGCTGTAGTAAAGATAAAACCTGCTATTTATGAAAAATCAGCCTGCTGGAATTTTCTGAGTGAAAAATCAGCAGCTGTAATTTTTCTCTTTTGCTGTCCCAAACTACCCTTCAGCACTCAAGCTCTGATACCATGTAAAATTTCTGATTTCCCACCCCAGTTTTCAGTTTCTCCTTGTTAAACAGACATGGTGAACGAGAAACAAATAGAAAGATAAATCATGTGAGTACAATTTTTATTCACAAATGATACATATTTATAGTACATGTGGTGACCGTTGGGATTCATTGGGATTCACATCAGAAGGTCCCTTGAACTACTTTGTCCATTCGGCTTCCACACTAACCCATTTAGGATTAGGTGTCCAACATTCCCCCCCTTAATCCGATGGGTTATGTATGAGTCCAAGAAAAGAGCTGTAATACAAAATGTGCAAAAATGCATGGCAGCACTAGGCTGAATGTGCTCTCTGAAATGTTGGTATAAAAAGGCAGTGGTTTAAGGATGACCACCAACACTGGAACGCTTAGTTCAGTTCCCGGAACTCTTCCAAAACTGGCAAGAAGCTGAAGTCTTCTGCTAGAGGAAGTGATCCTATTGTTTTAAAGAGGGAAACCTTCAACCATAAAAGGGAGGTCTCACCCGCATAAAAGGTAAAACTTCAACCTGAAAAGGGAAGTCTCAACCTGTGATGGTTTAAGGATGACCAACAACTCTGGAATGCTTAATCCAATTCCTGGAACTCTTCCAATACTGGCAAGAAGCTGGAGTCTTCTGCTAGAGGAAGTGTTCTCAATTTTGTTCCCAGAACTCTTCCAAAGCTGGCAAGAAGCTGAAGTCTTCTGCTAGAGGAAGTGTCCCAGATTGCCAACTGAAGGCATGGTCACGGGCATCTTTGTCTCTGGCTACAAATCTGAAATTGGTGTGGCAGGTTGTGGCTCAGGCTCGCTTGATGTGGCTTTTGAAGCTTGTAGATGACCATCATTTCCCCCCCTGTCAGATACAAGGTGAGAAGATGGAGAAAACTCAACTGCAAGACTGTTCAATATTCTGGAACAGGTTCTGACATGTGTTTGGAATATCTTCTTGGCTGTTGATGCCCATTGCCAAGAAGCGATCCATCCTAGATGAATCTTTGTTCTTGCAGGACGTTTTGCTGAAGCATCTGTGTGAAAAATGGGTGGTTTTATGACAGTGCTTACATGGATGAAGATCAAAACAGTGATCTTTCATATGGCCAACTCGATCACAGTGTTGGCATTTCACGATTTGTTGTTGTTGCTGCTGTGGAAGAGGAGCAGAGTCTGGAACAACTGAAGCTGAACTGTCATGAGGAGCAGGTGAACTGTCATGAATGAAACCAGCACTCTGAAACTAAATGGGTTTTGAGTAGTCTGGAATATGAAAGGACAAGTCATTGTCATATCCAAGACCGGGTCTATGCTTGTTGTGGACAAGCTGTTCCCAAGGTCTGATGATGGGCTTGAGAAGTGCAGACTGAACTTCTGCATCTGCATGTACAACTGCTGCTTTATTTGGTACTAAATCTGAATGAACTGTAACATTATGCTGATGGGTGGTTTTCTCAATGTTCTGAATGAAAACAGGTTCAGAATGGTGTCTATTTTGATGTAGCTCTTCTTGTTGTAGCTGTGATTCAAGCTGCAAAAAATCGATATTTTCTTGTGCATTTTGCAAATAAGTTTGAATTTCAAAAAGAGTTTCTTTGTTGACTTTGACCATCTCATCAACAGTGGAATGAATTAGGATATTCAATAACTTTAATGCATCTTCAAGTTTGGCCATTATCTCAATAGATAAACCCTGATGTGCAAACAATTTTCTCCAAGGTGGGTGATTTCGTAAGCTTATTCACTGTACATTGTTTTTAATGCTTCCACATGTAGTAATAGTCTCCAAACAAACTTATATTATCCAATAGCAAATTAAATGCAACATACAGTGGATAGTAGCCTACTTACTCTCCTTATTCAAACTCGCAATAGGCATTATCAACTTAGCATTCAACGCTATCATTCATTGAATTCTCTAGCGCTTACTGTTCTGACTTCTCACAACAGCCTTTCAAAAATTCAACATTTTGCTGGACCTCCATTACTTGAAATTTTTATCAAATAGAAAGGCTGGTGCATAAAGATTTGACCGGCGCTTACAACTCACACTTGCACAAATTTCTATTCAAAGGATTTCAGTAGCAAGGTATAGATATTTTGATATTCAACTATTTGTTTTTACTGGCCATCCTTATGAGCAATTTTCAGGCAAGCTTGAACACGACCGGTATCGTGGAAATCCTCAGAAGCAGTTGCCAAATCGGAAAAAAATGGCGAATTATATCGTATGAATTCCTCTAGATACTAATTTTTACTGGTACAAAATTTGGTGCCGGAGATTGTATGAAGAAAGCCTTGGTTTGCAGGAAGTACAGTTCACAAGGCGAAGGGCGATATTCTGTCGCAATCTTTGAATTTAATGAGATTTGTTGTGGGTTTGTTGAACTCGATCAGTTTAGTACCATGGCCATTGGCCCTGGTGGCCAACCATAATCTTCCACTCTCCACCTCTGCTCGGATGACTCAAATATCTGAACTGTCGAAAGGCCCTTATGCAATACATGCAATTTCCCTTCAAATACTAAACCACAGCAAGCATAATTATGAGAATGTTGAAGTTCGGCTATAGGTTCCCATATATCTCGCTCTGGATCATATATTTCTACATTGAAAATAGACTTCCTACAATAGTGAACCCACCTACAACAATAATACTCTTATCCAGTACACAACAAGCAAACATTGTACGAGCAACCAGCATGTTAAACACACATATCTGCCTGAAGACATTGAAAGACTTGTAAGCCTTCAAATTCTCAACATTAGTTACAATTCTGATAACTTCAAAGCATTGCCAGATTCTATCTGTGGGCTGTCTGGGCTCGTTGAATTAGACATGAGTTATAACCAGATTAAAAGGAACATATTAAAAGCCTTCCTGATCTATTTGGAGATCTGTTGCAGTTGAATCGACTAAATATCGAGGGGAACCCGATTATTGTGCCACCGCCGAGGGTCGTCGGAGCTGGCCTCACATAACCAGCGACATAGCCATTGTGAAGTGGTTGCTCATTAGAAATGGTTACAACATTATATGATGACAGGTCTGTAAGATCTCATGTATGCCGCATCAGAGATCTTGTTTCTACACCTGCCCTGCACTCATCACTGAACAAATGGAGAACGTTGTTGTTGAAGCTCCTTCCAATCTTCCTTTAAATCCCCAAATTGATTTGTTCAAACCTGTTCACCGCAGGTTATCAATAGGTTTCACTAGTGAATGAAACGATGAGATGCGTAGACTTCCTCTACACAATGTCGTGCTGATTCAGTGTCTTCATTGCGTTCCAAAGCGCCTTCGATTCTTTGATTCTACTTGCTTTCAACTAGCATCTTCCTGAATTCAGCAAAGAATGGAGGAAATAAGGGAGCAATGGTTGGAATCAGGAATTATCGGAAGCGCTCTGGACAATTTCCAACCACTTAAGTTTTGTCCCGTCTACGATGAAAAGAAATTCGCCGTGGGTGATGAAGTATCAGCCTCTGATGTGCACTGTGAACCTGAATTTCTTGATTATGACGCCATTGATATTGATACGAAGCCGCAAGAAATTTTTAAGCACGCCATTGATATTTATTTTCTGACGAGCCATTAGTCATTGGTGTTGTCGCAGCATGATATGTAAGACTCATTTGGTGTAGCTCTTTAACGGTGTAGCTTTTTTTTTTTGAATTGGTTTTCACAACTTTATTCAACACAAAGTTAAAATGGGGACCTGAGCTCTTACACTAGGACCTGCAGACTGTAGACCAGGAGTTCTTGTAAATACCGTGACCGCCCCACGAGCTTCAGGCACGCATTCCTCTTTCGCACATGTTTGGTGTGCAACTTCAGGGAGCGTTTCTCCTCTTAGACATTTGGTATGTCAAGCAGCCTTTCTTGTCAGGAAGCTTTATGTGTACAAGAGGCGTTCTGACGAGATATTGATCATCAGGCTGCGATTTTCAGATGGAGCATTATGTATATGGAGGGAGAAGATAGTGTGCAGAGGGAGCATCGTTTTGACACAGCACAGCTGGAAGGGAATATGCCAGATTATTTCAGGACAAAGGCAGTGCAGGTAATGAAGGCTATGTCAGCGCTATTCAAGGAAACTCAAACCAGTTGCTCAGGGAAAACAGGCCACACATCATGGCTCTGATACCATGTTAAACAGACATGGTGAACGAGAAACAAATAGAAAGATAAATCATGTGAGTACAATTTTTATTCACAAATGATACATATTTATAGTACATGTGGTGACCGTTGGGATTCACATCCCAAGGTCCCTTGGACTGCTTTGTCCATTCGGCTTCCACACTAACCCATTTAGGATTAGGTGTCCAACACTCCTTATTTCTCCCATGTAGTTAAATGCCCTTTCCCATAAACATACATTCAACAGGCTGGAAAAAATAAATTTGCTGAAAACACAAATTCTGGAAAATTTACAGAATGCTGGAAATTGCAGAAATAAAAATCAATAGTAATAAACAGCCATTAAAACACATTAAAACACTGATATTTTTGGTCAACGTGACCCTGGAAAAACCCCCTACAACTCTTGGGGAAAACCAGTTTGAGAGCTCTTCTTTATTTCTGAAAAATGTCTTTTTACAGTAAGAGAAATATTCAGCAAAAATCAGCAAGAAAACTTTTACAACTTATCTCAGCCTTGCTGAAAAACTGTCCTGCTGAAACTTCGCTGTTGTTACTCCGCTGCTGAAACTCCGCTGCTGATACTCCGCAGCTCACTGTCCAGAAATCTCCCTTGCTCTCTTGCTCTCCTTCTCTCAATCTGCTCATGAAAGAATTGAATCGAATGTGATCTTTTCCTCATTTTCCTCCCTTAATATAACTCCAAGTGACTTTTGGGTGATCCAAGTGACTTTTGGGTGATCTCTAAATCCAATGGCTGAAATAGATTTAGATCAATGGCTGAGATTAAATGCACATTTAAATCTCACTTTATATTTTTTAATTCACCCCACTTTAATAAAGACCCACTTAGTCATTGATTTCCAAAGTCACTTTTCCTTTCTAATTTTTCATTGACTTTATAAAAGTCACTTTAAAATTAGACCTAGTAACTTTATCACTTAAAGTCACTTTTAAATTAGATTTTAACTTTATAAAAATTATAAAGTCACTTTAGGAGAAAAATTAAAATCTTTTGGACACTTTTCCCTAGGCCAAAGATCAAAGCCTAAGGGAACCACTTGTCCTCTGGTACCAAATTTCAACATCTATGTGCGTTCCAGAGGCTTATAACTTGTAAGGGAAGGTATGCAATTATTTTTCTTTACCATATAAGACTTATTCTCCACTTTACAGATGGTTGTGACGTCATTTTCCCTTTCTTCCTATGTTAAAGTTTGCATAAAGTGCCTAGAAGTGTTTAGTCGACATTTATAAGGGCCAAAACTAGTTATTGTCATTATAGTCTCATTAAAATGATTATTGTTCATGAGCTGGCATGAAGAAGAGAAAAATGGGCATAATTTTTGTTTACGAATTTTCCTTGGGAGGAGGAAAAAACAAAATACAAGTAGAGGGTAATTAGTCCTAAATTCAATAAGTCGAGAAAGGAGTTTGAAACCCCTGTTAAATTGTCCCCTAAGCATGAGAAAAGGTCGATAAAAACACCGAGATCGTAGGAAGCAGAGGGAAGTGTGGAAAAATCTCTAGATGCAATACTCTCAACAAACCCAATGCCTCCTCTAGAGAAGGAAACCCTGGCATCTTGATCCAAAATGGATCTAGTATAGGCTCTAAGTCTAAAAATATTCCTCACAAAGGAAAATCAAAGTTGAAGAATGCTCTTGGAAATAGTCTTATTGCATAGATCTCTTCATTCTGAATCTAACACAATTTCAATGGGCTAAAATGGGCTTCAGATGAAGAAGTTATTGTAAAAATAAATTTGCCCAATGTCCTTAGAAAAGGAGACAATTCTCATTAAATGGGACTTAAGGGAAAATGTGTTTTTAAACATAAAATCCCTTAAAGTTCATCGCATCACATTCCTTCATCGTATCACATATATGTTATAATGGAGCATTGTCGTTGCATCAGAGAAAGTCAAGCAGAGTGTTTAAAACACCCGTGACTATATGACTTGCCGACATGCAATGGCGCCGATAAGCGAAAGGCCGATTGATCAGAGATCGGCAAACGGGGAACCAAAATGCAAAGGGGTCATGTGATGCCGATAATGTGATATGCGATTGCAATCTACGTCGGCGATCAATGATCAAAGGATCCCCTATACAAAAGGCCACTGTGAATTGCAATTGTCATAAAGTGGGGCCGACGATCAGCATCAGTGATATATATCGGATCGGCGGATCGGATCAGCGATATATATATTGACCGGCACAGTAGATTGGGTCGATCTGATATGCCATATGCGATATCAGTGATCGAAGCGATCAAAGATTAGAGATTGGGGAATGAAAAGGATTGGGAAGCAGTAGACCCATGCGACGTGAGATTGCGATTTGCGATGAAGGCGCAGATCCGATAAGGTTATGGTCGCAATTTCATAATATTTGAAATCTCGCTGAACGGCCCATGATGTGTTTTTCCTGTGTATTCATTATTTGGATATTTTTGGAATGTAGGCAGAAGAACAACAAACTGTGTCATTCCCATTGGAAACAGTCCATCGCACCTATGCCATGCTATAAGCAGGATTTTCTGTAATAGGAATGCGTTATACATAGAGAGTCACAGAGCCAAAGAGCTAGAGGGCTAGTCAAAGAGACAAAGGAATTATTAGACACAGAGAAACAAACAGGGAGCCGCAGAGCTAGAGGGATGCCTCACAAAAGCCCTATAGCACAGTTGAAAGGGGAGGTTTTGGAGTTGCTTGGAGGTCGAGCTAAACCAGAAGCTTAGAGAGCAAGAGCAGAGCCGGGAGCCAGAGCCAGAGTAAGAGCCAAGAGCCAAAGCCAAAGCTAGAGCCAGAGCCAAGAGCCAGAGCTAGAGCGAGAACTAGAGTCGAGAGCCAGAGCCAGAGCCGAGGGCTAGAGCCAGAGTGAGAGCCAGAGCCGAGAGCGAGAGCCAAGAACCGAGAGCCAGAGATCCAAATGGCCAAGGATAAAAATAGTATTCTAATCCCAATGGTTCAGTCGTAACCTATTGGAGTTTAGCGTGGAACTTGTAAAAGAATTCAGCCATAATCCCAAAGAGTCTAATCGAGTTGATTAGAGCTCAAGGAGACATAGCCCAAGAGGTTTGAGTGAACTCCATATTATATTTCTATTATGTGTGATTGTGTATTGCTGCATTGTATTTGCTGTTATACGTTTTATATCAGTTCAAGCAAATAAACTTAAAGAACTTAACAGTTAAAGTACAAACACAAGCATACACCTATTTCAAGTTCTTTTAATTTTTCAAATTATCAATCATAAGCATAGATCTTGAAAATATACAAGCTTTGGAGTGGCAGAGGATCTTGTAAGCATGACAAGAAGCCTTTAGTTCCCCATTTCATATCAGGTGGTATCAGAGCTGGTTATATCAGAGCATCAGGTTGATTAACCCCACCTTCAAAGAAGGTTATATTAGAGCAAGTTATACTAGATTAGGTGTTCTCATGATGTTTGATCGATCAAAGAAGGATGCTTGATTAACAGAGAAATCTATTTGCTTGTTTAACTTGAGAGGTGTTTAAACAGTCAAGGATTAATTGTTCGATTGTTTGTAAGCTGCCTATTGTTTGAGTTGCAAAGGTTCAGGGAAAGCTATTGATAAGCTAAGTCTAGGAGAGGACAAGAAGGATGAAGGGCTAAAGGCATTCTTCTTATCCCAGAGGACCTCAAAGCAATCCTTGAAGCACAAGAGATTTGTTGCAAAAGGTTGCTTGAATAAGCTCTTTGTTAATCTTGTTTCAAGTTGTTTGTTCATTCTGATAAGGACAACTTCTATAAGTGAGTCTTCAAATTCTTCTTTCTTCACAAGATTCTTTGATGAAGACAAGAAGAAAGACTTGTTCACCATGATGGATATGGTGAGAGAAATGTATGAGGATGGAAGGAAGAGCATCATACTTAGAGAGTAGTTGAATTCCATGAAGGAAGAGAAGCAATTTCTTTTTGACAAATTGCAGGAAATGGAGAGGCAACTTCATATTGCAAATATGAACCTGAAAATGATGCATGAGTTGGAGACACAACTCCTTGTTGCCAAAGAAGCCTTGGTCAAGTATCAACTTGAAGAAGAGGTAAACAATTCCTGTTTGTCTTCAAATTGTTCTAAGAATGTTTATGTTGGTTCTTTTGAAAAACATACCAGAGGCATAGGGTCCAAGTTAATGTCCAAGATGGGCTATGAAGGAAAAGGCTTGGGAAAACATTGCATGTTCCTTTTGTGGTTTGGTTAACCGTAATGTTTCTAGATGTTGGAAGAGAACAACCACATACAGGAAACTTTTGAAGGAAAGAAAGCAAGAAGGCAAAGGTCCACTGGACAAGGAAAACCGCGCTGTCAAGAGGATGCACATGTGTTGCACTTACTAGCATAAGCAAGGACATATTGCTGCAAAATGTTGAACTCTGAATCCAACAATGCTTCCACGAAACTTGAAGAAGGTGGAAAGCAAGAATGGCAAGGATGGGAAGAAAGATCCCATGATTGATGTGTTTTAGGATGATTCACATGTTGATGCTGATGTGCAGACAAAGGTAGGACCTTTGAAATCGACTGGTAAGAAATGGTTAGAGTTCATATCCAATTAAGGTTGCATGTCTTTTGAAAATGCATCATATCTCTAGAATGCATTTCTTTGTTGATGGAATGCAAGTTGCAGGTTTTTATCAAGAAGGTGAATGGAAAAAGTTGAGTAGGAGACTCACTTTATTGTTGCAACATTATATTCATTTCAGCTTCGAAAGTACAGTGTGCTTAAGCAAAAGTTGAAGGATGAAATACATGCATAAGCATGATATACATGAACACAGGGATGTTGACGATTTCCTTGTATTTAAACATGTATGTGTGATTAACTTGAAGGGTTGATTACTTTGTTGTAAACATGCATGCAATGCAATATTGACTTAAGAAAAGTTGATTTGGTCTCCAAGATATAGATGATGATGAAGTGTTTCATCTTTGAAAAAGAATCCTAAAGTTCCTTTTCTACATGCTTGACTTGAAGGGACAATTGTTTTAAAGGCATGTTTCATTGGCTTGTTATCTATTCAATCATTTGTATGCAGATGTAAAGACATGGAGGTGTTCAAAAGATGTGAAACTATTTCCTTTGTTGAAGCAGGAGTTTAGGCCATCCAGTTGTTGTCTGTAATCCTGTTATTGTTAACATTTTTTGTTGACAGTATGTCAAACAAGTACAAATGAAAATTTTGTGAAGCAGATGTAACTTCACATTGGTTTGAGCCACCTTTGATCAATGATCAAGGTAGATAATTTCAAACTACCTTCTGTGAGCTTCTCAACAGGAGTTCTGCAGGAAGTTGAGGATGACAATTCTTCCTAGGAGGACCAACACATCCAGGAAGGAAAGTGTTCAAAGGTTTTGGTTCAGAGGCACTATGCAAGGAAAGTGTATGGGGGCTGAAATAAGAGGGTGAGGTACTCTCATTTACTATTCAGAACAATATATCAGTCTTTTGGAGTCCAAAAGCTTTTTAGTGGGAAGGAGTGATGCAAAATGGATCTAGTATATAGACTCTAAGTCAAAAAATATTCCTCACAGAGGAAAATGAAAGTCAAAGGATGCTCTTGGAAATAGTCTCATTGCATAGATCTCTTCATTTTGAATCTAACACAATTTGAATGGGCTAAAATGGACTTCAGATGAAGAAGTTATTTTAAAAATAAATTTGCCCAATGTCCTTAGAAAAGGAGCCAATTTCTCAATAAATGGGACTTAAGGGAAAATGTGTTTTTAAATATAAAATCCCTTAAAGTTCTTCACATCTTATTCCTTCATTGTAACGCATATATGTTATAATGGAGAATTATCATCGCATCGGAGAAAGTCAAGCGGAGTGTTTAAAAGACCAATGACCATGTGACTTTCCAACATGTGATGGTGCCGATAAGTGAAAGCACCGATTGATCGAAGATTAGTGATCGGGGAACCAGAATGCAAAGGGGTCATGTGATGTTGATAATGCAATATGTGATTGTGATTGGCTTCAGTGATCAGTGATTGGCAGATCCCTGGTACAAAGGGTCATTACGACTTGAAATTGCGATAAAGCGAGGTCAGTGATCGCCATCGGTGATATATATCGAATCGGTGGATCAGATCAGTGATATATATATCGACCGACACAGTATATTGGGTTGATATACAAGACTGGAACAGAACTCTCACCAACTTTAAACCGACTACTTCTATTCATATATCAAATCATATTCATGAGTGGCATCGTCGTCATTGAATGGTTAAGACTTATGTTCCTGATTAGATTTTGGCTGAGTGGATTATAAAATACTTGTTTCCATCAATCAACGAGGATGTGGAAAAAGGTGGAGTTAAAGCAATAAATTGCTCGTTCCCAATATTTGGATTTTATTTATACACATTCTTGCATGCTCTACGACAAGATTCTGAATGCACCTTGACCAACTTTCCCAGTCCTCCTCCTCCATCGTAGAGTAAGGACTCTCAGGCCAACGACAGTGTGATTGGTTATTTGAGCACACAAATGGCAAGTAGACCATCTGGTCAAACACTTACCATTTCTAATCAAACTTCCAATGCATCATAAAACACTCTTGCTTCAGAAGTCAATGTCGTGTCATTTGACAAGAGAAAGAATCAAAAGCAACCAGGAGGCAAGAAGAAGGGGAAAAATAAGAAGAAGCAAGATGATCCCCCTCAAGAGAAATTATCAGATTCCTCTACTTCGGCACTAAAACCTCGTTATCCATGTCTAATCTATAATGACGAGCATTTTACAAGCGATTGTTGATCCAAAATGGATCTAGTATAGACTCTAAGTCTAAAAATACTCCTCACAGAGGAAAAAGAAAGTCAAAGGATGCTCTTGGAAATAGTCTCATTGCATATATCTCTTCATTCTGAATCTAATGCAATTTGAATGCGCTTCAGATGAAGAAGTTATTGTAAAAATAAATTTTCCTAATGTCCTTAGAAAAGGAGGAAATTTCTCATAAAATGGGACTTAAGGGAAATACATGTTCCTTAGAGGAAATCGCATTAGAGGAAAAGCAAAGGAGAAGACTTACCATAGGCTGAAGGATGCAGCGATATGCGATTGCAATTTGTTGCATCACGATATCACATCACACATAACCCAAGGGGAAGGAACTATAACATTGCGAAGAGCTGATATGCAATGCACCGATATCAGCAATCAGTGATTGGGTAGCGCAATACAAAGGGTTGTTGACATGCGATGATGTGATGTGCGATCAATGATAGTGATACTCTGATGTGATCAACGATCAACAATTGGAGGAGCATAGCACCAAGACGATATGCGATAGGCCGATGGGGATGAGCACTTTGAGTCATCGGATTGGAAAAGGAATCAACAGTCAAGATCTGATCGGAGATCGTTGATCTGGGGAGCTTAAGGGCTGCGGACCATGGAAGAAGCGACCACCAATAAGCAATATAGTGATAATGTTGATAGCCGATGAGGTGTCAATCAGAGTGATAAGAGATCGGTAAATCAGATTGCGATTATGCAAAGGGGAAAATGCACCATGCGACATGTGATTGCAATGGGCAGACTCGATGACATTATAATGTCAAGTTTATTGTTCCTTGAGATCTGGATTAATCTTTTTTTCCATGAATTTCCTGTGCATTGGTTATTATGTTCTATTTTCGGTAATTTTCCAAAAGAAAGGCCACCTATGTATTTTCTTTTCAGCGGCTCCCATTCACCTGTGCCATGCTGTAAGTAGGCATTTTGTAATAGGAATGTGTTATAGAAGACATAGAACCACAGAGCCAGTGAGCTAGAGGGCTAGATGCAGAGCCACAGAGCCAGAGATCTAGAGGGCCAGACGCAGAGCCACAGAGCCAGGGAGCGAAGGGCCAGTCAAAGAGACGCAGAGCCACAGAGAAATGATGAAACATAACGTGTCATGAAAACATGAATTAGAACACAGAAGAGAAGGAAAAGATACAGACAGAAGGGTCCAGCACAGATGAAGGAATTTTTGGGAACCAAAGAGGTTTTGGTAACCGTCTAGGGGGTCTGGAGACGTGATCTTGTGGACTCGAGGAGTTCGAGCCATCAGAGGCATAAATCCCATTGTTTTGTAGAGGCTTAGGGGGAGCTCACACATTGGAAATAATACAAGCCACTAAGAGGAGAACAGAGAGAAGCCACCAAAGGTTAGAGGCGGTTATTCTCCTTACAAAGATCCAGAGCCAGAGCCAAGAGCCAGAGCGAGGGAGAGAGCTAGAGCTAGAGCCGAGAGCCAGAGCCAAGAGCCAGAGCCGAGGGCCAAGAGTCGAGAGCCAGGGCTGAGAGCCGAGAGCTAGAGAGCAAAACGGCTAGGGATAAAAATGGTATTCTAAGCCCAATGGTTCAGTCATAATCTATTGGAGTTGATTGTGGAACTTGTAAAAGAATTCAACCATAATCCCAAAGAGTCTAATCGAGTTGATTAGAGCTCAAGGAGACGTAGCCCAAGATATTAGGGTGAACTCCATATTATATTGTTGTCTCCTGTGGTTTTCTTATTTGCTACTTTATTTACTATTATATGAATTTCATATCAGTTTAAGAAAATGAGCATAAGCACTTAATAGTTAAAGGCAAACACAAGCATACACCTATTTCATGTTATTTTAATTCCACAAATTATCAATCATAAGCATAGATCTTAGGGATATATAAGCTTTGGAGTGGGATAGGTTTTGTAAGCAAGACAAGAAACCTTTAGTGCCACATTTCAAATCAGGTGATATCTGAGCATCAGGTTGATTAACCCCACCTTCAAAGAAGGTGGTATTAGAGTTGGTTATATCAGAGTAACTTATAGCAGAGTAGGTTGTATCATTAAGTAGGTTGTATCATGATGCAAGTGGTATCAGATCAGAATGCTTGATTGACAGAGCAATCTATATGCTTGTTTGACTTGAAAGGTGTTCAAACATTATAAAGGATTTAGCTGTTTGATTGTTTGTAAACTCACTGTTGTGTGTGTTTGCAGAGGTGAAGGGAAAGCTATTAGTAGCTAGGTCTAGGAGAGGACAAGAAGGAAGAAGGGTTGAAGGAATTATTCTTATCCCAGAGGACCTCAGAGCAATCCTTGAAGCAGAAGAGGTTTGTTGCAAAAGGTTGCTTGAATAAGCTCTTTGTTAATCTTGTTTTAAGTTCTTTTGTTCATTTTGATAATGACTACTTCTACAAGTAAGTACTCAAATCCTTCCTTCATCACAATATTCTCTGATGAAGACATGAACCAAGACTTGTTCATCATGATGGATATGGTAAGAGAAATGAGTGTTGAACTTCGAGATCAGTTGAATTCCATGAAGGAAGAGCAGTAGTTGCTTTCTAACAAATTGCAGGGAGTGGAAGGCCAACTTCATATTACAAATATGAACCTGGAAAGGGTGCATGAGTTGGAGACACAACGCTTTGTTACCAAATAAGCCTTAGTCAAGTATCAGCTTGAAGAAGAGGTAAACAATTCCAGTTTGTCTTCGAATTCCTCTAATAATGTTTATGTTGGTTCTTTAGAAAAACATACTAGAGTCATAGGGTCCAAGTTAATGTCCAAGATGGGCTATCAAGGAAAAGGCTTGGGCAAACATGCATAGGGTATTGTTGAGCCAATAATGTTTGAGGAAAGGCCTAAGTATTTGGGTCTTGGATATGGACAATCTTATAGAGAAAGTTCCAAAGTTGCCATGAAGACAATTGAAACAATTCCAAGAAGGAGGTTCATTTCAGGTCTTCTACCTCAAGAGTGTAAAGATTGTATCCACGGGGAATGCAATAGTTTGAAACATGCGTTGCAGTACAAAGGTGTTCATAAGCATACACTTGAACCAGAGAGTTGTGGAAACTCTGAAAGCTTTGAATAGATTGATGGTGTTCCAAAGGGGGCCACTTCTTCATTTGACTCACCTCCTCATGAAGGTAATAAAGGTGAAAAAGAAAGGTATAAATGCAGTTCTAATCATATTCCTTTTGATTATGTAAAGCATGGTAAATTTCCATATAAGCACTAGAAAAACATTGCATGTTCCTTTTGTGGTTTGGATAACCATAATGTTTCTAGCTGTTGGAAGAACATGGCCACATGTAGGAAACTTTGGAAGGAAAAGAAGCAAAAAGCAAAACATCCATTGGACAACGCAAATCATGATGTTGAGAAGATCACATGTGTTGCACTTACTACCATAAGCAAGGACATATTGCTGCAAAATGTTGGACTCTGAATCCAACAATGCTTCCAGGAAACTTGAAGAAGGTGGAATGAAAGAATGGCAGGAATGGAAAGAAAGATTCCATAAATGATGTGTTTCAGGATGATTCACATGTTGATGTTGATGTGCAAACAAAGGTAGCACCTTTGAAATGGATTGGTAAGAAATGATTAGATTTCTTATTCAATTAAGGTTGCATGTCTTTTGAAAATGCATCAAATCAACAAAATGCATTTCTTTGTTAATGGAATGCAAGTTGCAGGCTTTTACCAAGAAGGTGAATGGAAAAGTTGAGTAGGAGACTCACTTTATTGCTGCAACGTTATATTCATTTCAGCTTCAAAAGTACAGTGTGCTTAAGCAAAAGTTGAAGGATGAAATGCATGCATGAGAATGATGTGCACGAACACAAGGACGTTGATGATTTCCTTATATTTGAACATGTGTGTGTGATTAACTTGAAGGGTTGATTACTTTGTTGTAAACATGCATGTAATGCAATATTGACTTGAGAAAAGTTGATATGGTCTCCAAGATGGAGATGTTGATGAAGTGTTTCATCTTTGAAAAAGAACTGTAGAATTCTTTTTCTACATGCTTGACTTGAAGGGTCAATTGTTTTAAAGGCATGTTTTGTTGGCTTGTTATCTAGTCAATCATTTGTGTGCAAATGTAAAGACATGGAGGTAATTCACAAGATGTGAAAATATGTTTCTTTTGTTGAAGCAGGAGTTTAGGCCATCCAGTTGTTGTCTGTAATCCTGTTCTTGTTAACATTTGTTGTTGACAGTATGTCAAACAAGTACAAATAAAATTTTTGTGAAGTAGATATAACTTCACATTGGTTTGAGCCACCTTGTATTAATGATCAAGGCATAGAAGTTCAAACTACCTTTTGTGACCTTCTCAGCAGGAGTTCTGCAAGAAGTCAAGGAGGAAAACAATTCTTCCCAGGAGGACAAGCACATAAAGGAAGGAAGTGTTCAAAGGATTTGGTTTAGAGGCACTATGCAAGGCAAGTGTATGGAGGCTGAAAGAAGAGGGTGAGGTACTCTCATTTACTGTTCAGATCAGTATATCAGTCTTTTGGAGTCCAAAAGATTTTTAGTGGGAAGGTGTGATCCAAAATGGATCTAGCATAGACTCTAAGTTTAAAAATATTCCTCATAGAGGAAAATGAAAGGCAAAGGATGCCCTTGGAAATAGTCTCATTGTGTAGATCTCTTCATTCTGAATCTAACACAATTTGAATGGGCTAAAATGGAGTTCAGATGAAGAATTTATTGTAAAACGAAATTTGCCCAATGTCCTTAGAAAAGGAGGCAATTTCTCATTAAATGGGACTTAAGGGAAATACATGTTCCTGAGAGGAAATTGCATCAGAGGAAAATCAAAAGAGAGGACTTACCGCAAGCTGAAGCATGCAGCAATATGCGATTGCGATTTGCACATCGCAATATCACATCGTACATAACCCAAGGGGAGGACCCGTAGCATTGCGGAGGGCTGATATGCAATGCGTTGAGATCAGCGATTGGGTAGTGCAATATAAAGGGATGTTGACATGCGATGATGTGATGTGCAATCAATGATAGCGATATGCTGATGCGATCGGTGATCAGAGGAGCATAACACCAAGACCCATGCCATTACGCATTACAATATGCGATAGGCCAATGAGGACGAGCACTTTGAGCCGTTGGATCAGAAAAGGAATCAACGGTTAGGATCTGATCAGAGATCGCTGATCGGGGGAGCTTAAGGGATGTGGACCATGGAAGCAGCGACTGCCGAAAAGCGATATAGCGATAATGCCAATAGCTAATGAGGCAGTGATCGAAGTGATCAGAGATCGGTAAATCAGATCGCGATAATGCGAAGGGGCCAATGCACTATGCGACATGAGATTTTGATGGGTAGACCCGACGACGTTATAGTGTCAATTTTATTGTTCCTTGATATTCAGATTAATTTATTTTGCCATGAATTTCCTATGCATTTGTTATTATGTTCCATTTTCGGGAATTTACCCGAAGAAAGGCCGACTGTGTATTTTCTTTGTAACGGTTCCCATTCACCTGTGCCACGTTGTAAGTGGGTGTTTTTTAACAGGAATGCAATATAGAAGATGCAGGACCATAGAGCCAGTGAGCCAAAGGGACAGACGCAAAGCCACAAAGCCAGAGAGCTAGAGGGCCAGACACAGAACCAGTGAGCCATAGGGCCAGTCGAAGAGATGCAGAGCCACAGAGAAATGATGAAACATAATGTGTCATGAAAACACAAATTAAAGCATAGAAGAGAAGGTGAAGAGACGGACAGAAAGGTCTAGCACAGAGGAAGGCGTTTTTGGGAACCAAATACGTTTTGGTAACCGTCCAGGGGGTCTGGAGGCATGATTCTTATGGACTCGAGGATTTCGAGCCATCAGAGGGATAAATCCCATCATTGTGTAGAGGCTCAGGGGTAGCTCAGGCATTGGAAATAATCCGAGCCAATAAGAGGAGAACAGAGAGAAGCCACCAGAGGTTGGAGAAAGTTATTCTCCTTACAAAGATCCAGAGCGAGAGCCAAGAGCTAGATTCAGAGCCAAAAGCCAAAGACAGAGCCAGAGCCAAAGCTGAGAGCTGGAGATGAGAGCCAAGAGCCAAGAGCCAAGAGCCAGAGCCGAGAGCCAAGAGCCGAGAGCCGAGAGCTAGAGCCGAGAGCCGAGAGCCGAGAGCCAGAGAGCCAAATGACGAGGGATAAAAATGGTATTCTAAGCCCATGGTTTAGTCGTAACATATTGGAGTTGAATGTGGAACTTGAAAAGAATTCACCCATAATCCCATAGAGTCTAATTGAGTTGATTAGAGCCTAAGGAGACGTAGCCCAAGATATCAGGGTGAACTCCATATTATATTGTTGTCTCTTGTGGTTTGCTTATTTGCTGCTTTATTTACTGCTATATGCATTCCATATTAGTTTAAATAAATCAACATAAGCACTTAACAGTTAAAGGAAAACACAACCATACACCTATTTCAAGTTCTTTTAATTCTGCAAATTATCAATCATAAGCATAGATCTTGGGGATATATAAGCTTTGGAGTGGGAGAGGTTCTTGTAAGCATGACAAGAAGGCTTTAGTGCCCCACTTCAGATCAATTGTCCACATCGCTCAGAAGTCTATAAGATTCTAAAGACTTCTAACATATCTGTAGTATTGATTGATCCATTTCCAAACCCGGAGATACATTTGGTTGTGACAGACCATGCTTCCACATCCCAAGTACTTATTCTATCGATTAAAAAGCCTCAAAACGAAATAAATATTATGGAAATCCATTGTCGTCTTCGAATAATCAGGCCACTGATCAACCTAATCCTTCAACATCAACTTCATCTGAAAATATTCCACCACCTATTGTGCTAGAATTGACAATAAAAGGACCAAAGGGAGTTGTGCATAAATCGACATTTTGCCCTCGAGCTCGAGTAGCTTAGAAAAATAACATAGTAGAATACCTTTCTCAATCCCCTTCTGCTATGTCGACACTCGAGGTGTTACAAAAATGTCCCTCCTAGGAGCAGGATTTACTGTCAACAATTAGTGGAATAGACCCTACGGATTCAAATCTTGTGGTTTTTAACCATGCGGAATATACACTACAGTTATGGGCACAATTAGCTTTCCTAATTCAAGTAAAGGCTCTCAATAAGAATGTTCACTGAACTATTATGTACAAGGGGGCATATACTTGCATGATGTCAATGAGCTGCTGGAAAACACTTGGTTCACCCCCATTGTCAAGATCATCAACAACGTTAAAAGCTTTCGACAGATGCACATATACACCTTGTGGGATTTTGAGTAACCTGCAAATTGAACTAGGGAGGAAAACAATTACTATTGAAGTTGAGGTAGTTGATGGACCCCTCGACTACAACATTTTACTGTGAAGGCAATGGGTATATGCTATGGCTGTTGTTGTTTCCACGTACTTTCGTACGATTGTGTTCCCTCATAAAGGTGGAATCACAATTATTGATCAACTCGCCTTCTTTGCATCTAGTTCTCAGGTGAATGGAAGCATTCCGTTGACACACTGACCCCTGCTATCACTTCAAAGTGTTGGTGTAGGTCTCTTTGAGGATCCAACCCTCGCTACCGTCACCATCTGATTTGGCGGAAGTGGCAAGAGTAGAGACTTGCAACATGATTTTCTCCACATCATCTGATTTAAGGAGGATTACCAACAATTCTGAAGTTGATAGTAATACTAAAGTTATGCCGCTAATCTGCATTGAGCTTGCATAGCAATCAATTTTTCTGGCTTGAGCAGCAAACCCAAATCCACTTTCACCAATTGTATGGGTAGACCATTCATTAGAATATGGTACTTCTTCGGATCCTTTTTCATGTATATTTTCTATAGATGAAGGAATTGTCCAATCAATGATGATAGGAGAAAACCTTGGGAAGATTATCATCATCATTCCCATCTTCTAGATGACATCGAATATTATTAAAATGAACTTAACCACCCTTCAGTTGTTGATTTCCTTTCGAATTTTGTTTTCATAGACACAGTAGATTTGGAGCGAAACCTGTCAAATATTGAAGAAATGATTTCTATTTATATTTCGAGCAAACCTAATGTTGTAGAAAACATTCATGTCGAAAAATATTTTTCTCCATGAGAACTTGATAATTACCGTACTCTCTTTCATGAATTTTGAGATATATTTGCATGGTCATACGAGGAGATGGCAGGTATAGACTCTAGTATTGTTGAACATGAAAAAAAATTATCCTGATGTCAAACTAGTATGATAGTGGCTTCGACCTATTCATCCAAAGAAAGTTGCTACCATTAAAGCAAAGGTTGAAAAGCTTTTGCATGTTGGTTTCATTTACCCTATACCTCTTACTGACTGGGTTTCCAACGTTGTTCCTGTGATAAGAAAACAAGGGACAATTTGAGTGTGCATCGATTATAGGGATGTAAATCAGGCATGTCCAAAGGACAATTATCCTACTCCTTTTATCGACCAGATTATTGGTGAATGTTCTGGATGCAAAATTTTCTCATTTATGGATGGTTTTTCCAGATACAATCAAATCAATATCCGCCCACAGTGTTGGGTTGTGTTATATTCTTTCCATGACTAGCCCACGTAATTAACCAAGGGGTTAGAGGGGGGGCAGAGCACCCCCTTCATTGCGCCGATTGTGTAGCGGGGGGGTCACAAGGGGTTTGAGGTGTACCCATAACCCCACTTTATGGGGTCCATGGCAACACCTCGGAAAATTTTGGTTTTGGACCCTATGTTAGGATGGGCGGACCCACCTATGGTTTTGTGTATGATTTTGGCATATGTTTTTGGACGCGATGGTTTTTGGTCCGTGGTATTGGATGCTTCAGCATGTATAGATATGTATTATAACATTGAAAGGAACATAATGAAAAATCAAGCTGGTAGTCCCAATTTTGGGATCCAGGGGAAATCTTTGTGTATATGTGTTTTATGAGTTATTCTCTCGCATTGTTTCTTTTCTGTGTTTTAGAATTCGTATGTAGGTAATTTATATACAAGGTTAAAACCTACACACAGGACTAATCTAAAACAACTTTTATATGTCCATGGGGCACATTTTCTTATAGGAAACTCCCATTTGGTTTGAAGAATGTAGCGGCGACATTTCAGAGGGCAATGAACTATGCCTTCCATAACATCAAACACATTGTTCAACCTTAACTTGACGATTTACCTTCTCATTCACGAAAGTAGACTAATCACCCACAACATTTGAGAGCGATATTTTACGGTGCTGACACTACAAGATACGACTCAATCCACACAAATGTGTGTTTTGTGTTGGTTCTGGTCGATTGCTTGGTTTTTTAGTGTCTAGAGATGGAATTCGACTCGATCCATTAAAGGTTCAGCCAATTCTTGACTTGCCTCCACCTTCAAATATTTTATAGTTACAGAGACTCCAAGGGAAGGCTAACTTTTTGAGGAGTTTCATTCCCAATTACACTGAAATGGCTAAAGGTCTTACACATCTTTTGAAAAAGGAGATACCCTTCCATTAGGATCAGGTTGCGCAAGCTTCCTTTGATGCTCTTAAAGATACCTTGATTAAAGTGTCATTAATGTATTCTCTGAATTATCGAAATAACTATTACCTGTATCTCATTGCTGCAGATACAACCATTGCCATGGTTTTAGTCCAAGAGGAAAATGGGATTGAATATCTGATATATTATTTGAGCCGCAATCTCAATGATAGATAAAGTAAGTACTCTTATGTCAAGAAACTAGCTTTGGCAACAATGTAAGCTATTCAAAAATTTCGCCACTACATCCTACTCCAGAAGACCACCATCATTTTAGATTGCAACCTTATGACATATATTTTCTCACATCAATTGCTGAGGGGAAAATACTCAAAATGGATCGTCATTTTGCAGGAGCTTGATCTGGAATTCATCAAGTCCAAATCAAATAAATCTCTTGTTTTCGCCGAGTTTCTTTGTGACCTTCCTTCAACCTCCATTGATTCAACATCTGAACCATCGATTTTGGATTAGTCTCTATTTTTGACATCGTCATATGGAGATATATTGATCTATCTTCAGAGCCAAACTTTCCAACCTGAAACGTCTCGCTCGCAATAACGACATATTCGATACCAAGCCAAAGATTATCTGATCATTGGTGACACTCTTTATCGTCGTTGTATCGATATGATTTTACGGAGGTGCCTCACACATGAGGAAGTCGAGAAAGCCTTGAATGATTTCCATTCAGGTGCTTGTGGTGGAAAATTATCTGGATATGCTATCGCATAGATAATTCTCTTCTAGCCAACTATATTCAAAGATTGTAATATTGTCTTTAGAAGCTGTCATGCATGCCAGATATATGACCACAGAACTAGATTACCATCTACACCATTGCATCCAGTCATTTTTGTTCGACCATTCGCCAAAAGGGGCATTGACTTCATGACATGTAACCCAACCTTGACCGGGGGGCATGGGTATATTATAGTCACCATTGACTATTTTACCAAATGGTCCGAAGCGATGCCAACATTAAACAACAATGGCGAAAGAACTGCTATTTTAATTTTTAACCTCGTGGTTGCCCATTTTGGTGTACCACAGGCCATATTTATAGATCATGGGTTGCATTTTCACAATCACATGATGGCTGAGTTAACTGTTAAGTTAGGACTGTCACATGATATTTCTACCCCTTATTATCCACAAGCGAATGGACAAGTTGAGGCCATCAACAAAGTCTTGAAGCCAATGTTGCAAAGAATGATAAGGGTTCATAAATTAAAATGGAATTTAATCATGTACTCTGCCTTCTAGGCATATCGAACCTCAGTGAGAAATGCAACTAGATTCACACCCTTTCTAGTTGGTGTATGGTTTGGAAGCAATATTGCCGATACAATGTGAAATTTCATCTCTCAAACTCGCAATTGACTTGTTACCTGACACTTCTGAAGAAGAAGCGAGTTTCTTAGAACTTATCCATTTGGATGAAACCTGTCGTGATTTTGCATTGGCTAATGAGGCACATAAGAAACGAATCAAGTTGTAATATGATAGAAATGTCAAGCCTCGTATCTTCTCAGAAGGATACCTAGTCTTAATTTACGATCAGGAAGCTAATAAAATTGGAGCAGGTAAATTTGAACCAATGTGGATGGGTCCTTATATTTTCAAGCATGTTTTGGAAAAAGGTGCCTACAAGTTAGTAGCTTATGATGGGATTCCATTGTCGCAGCCCCGAAACAGGCTGTACCTCAAACGTTATTATGCTTAATTGAGTATAGTAAAATTCACTGTATATATGCTTTCATTGCATGTGTGTGTGTTAGTGTGTGTCTTTTAGAGTTTTTTTATGAGGTTAGTAATTTGCTTTACATTTGTTGCATATGTTGGACTCTTTAGAACCATTTGTTCATTACACCGATGGATCTAGTCGTAGTACGCAGAACCTATCTTCTGTAGTATGGGTTATTTTCTCTCCAAGTGGTGAGTTAGTGAGTTTTCAAGGGATTTGTATCATTTGATCGATGAATAATATCGTTGAGTATAGTGCATTGATAAAACTTCTCTTCAATGCCATTTCACTTGGCATTTGCTGAATCATTGTTAGGTTGGATTCACAACTCATCATACTACATCTTACAAGTGTGTATACCATCCAAAACCCAACAATTCTTTGTATGTTCCTTAGAGTTCATATTTTGGAAATGCATTTTGAATACATTCAATATCGACATATTTCCAGAAACTTTAACACATTAATTAATTATCTAGCAAATTATGTGTTAAATAGACATTTGTGACACATGTAAAAGTAACATTTTCAATTCACATCATTAGTTGAATATGATTGCACATAACGATAGAAAACTTTGAAAGTAAAATAAATAGGTGTTTTAAAAGTTTTTACAAAATTTGTGTCCAAGACAAGTTTGTTCATCTGACCCAAAAACTCAAAATGCACACAAAAGCATCCGAAGTAGACCTAGTGATGTCCATGATAATAAGTCACAACCTATGCTATCATGCGTAAAACCCTCATCTAGAGGCTAGGAACACCAGTAGTGTGGTTTTGCAGCGTCATATGTAACTCCTCAATCCAAACATTCAGAATACCAAGGCTTAATCCCTCTATGTGATCCTGCAACTCTACAAAGGTCTCGAGAAAATCCAAGTCGTGGAGGACCGCTCTCCCCATGTTTCTCCAGACTAGCCAACCTGCACCCTGTTGGTCTCCCACAGGTCGAACAAAACCCACATCTGGATGCATGAAAATGACTTTAGTTTAGTCTTGGAAACATTAAAAAAACAAAAACATGTAGAAACTTCAAAATTCAAAAAACACTTTGGTCAAACAATTTACCTATATCAGCCCATTGTGCTCCAACTGGTAAAATCAAGTCTGGATCTCCATGAAAATCCATCCCTGAGAATGTATGCTCCTCGATGACAATGTGTTGTCAATCGAGCCAACTGAAGAATGTAGTGGAAAAAATGATTGTTGATTGACTCGCATGTCTAGCCATCAATTCAACCCACCTCTGCATATGCGGATCTCTAGGACCAAGTAACCCAGTCATACACGTTGTGGTTGCATCAATGGGATTCTCTCTAAGGTAAAAGTGATTAAGATCGAACCATAGCAAAAATTCTT
>APFE030133392.1:0-15371 GCA_000404065.3 Pinus taeda
GATTTTAAATTATTTTAATTGGAAATATTCAATTAAATAATAAAATTTAATTACGTCTCTCCTAATCTAAATTGCTTATTTGCATAATTCACTCCCTTCATATGTATTGCATTTTTAAACAACATTGTAACATGTGGATTAATTTCCTTTTTAGTGCACAATCTCCGCATTTTAGGAATATGGTGCAGTGACCCAACCCCCACAGATCATTATGATAAACTAATAGTAATAGAGAAGATGAAAGGTTGTACAAACCAACATATTTTTCAAACAACTAATCCAACATCAGTACCTTAACTTTTTCATGAAGATATCATATTAAGAACATTTGAAAAATGGTGGGAAATCTGGGAAGTGACTATCTCGCTTTTGTCAGGGTGATGTGGAAAGAGTGATAAGATTTTGAATTTTTTTTTGTTAAATCAGAAAACCCAATATTAATGGAGATATTGGTAATTTTTTACTAAATTTTGTGAAGTGATTAAATGTAGCTTTAAACATTCACCTTAAGATGTTTTTTACAATATAATTTCCTAATTCTATTTAATATCTTCATTATCATAAAAACCAACCTATATCAATCTTAACTCCACATGTACCAAACTCTTAGAGGGATGGAATCTATTTATCCCTCTAAGCACTTGTAGACCTGGAATTAACATGGATCTAAGCTGATATAATTTCCCCTTTAAATAGTATATTCTCACATGAATACCATGGTATTACCATGGGTCAATACCATGTGTTATCATAAACCTGGAGGTTAAAAACTACTATTAGTAATTTATAAAAATTAATAAAATTAATAATTGATTTTTTTTTAACCAATTTAAAATTTTAAGTGACATTAAATTACAAGATCCATTTTACTCTTGATCTACCAAGCCCCGAGAGGGATCGAATATTTTTTCACTCTATGCTAGTTTGCATATCACTATATTTGATCCCTCTCGGTTAGTAGATCTAGAGTAAAGATGGATCTATGTTGGTTTAATTCCCCCCTTTAAATAGGCCACATTCCACATGAATACCATGGGTCAATACCATGTGCCATCTTTATTTTTATTAATACTAATATTAGGATTAATAATGTTTTTTTGCATGGTATTTTAATAATAATTTGGCCCATGGTATTTCGCCCATAGGCTTCACCTAAATATAACACATTTTTTGAGTGTCCTAAAATATAAGGTGAATTATGGAGTAAATATAAAAAAAATGTTTTATTAATTTACCATACCTCTCGTTTATTTATATTTTTATTAATTTACCATACCTCTTTTATAAATATGTTATTTGGCCCATAGGATTCATTTAAATAAAACCTTTTTTTTTAGCCTTCTTAAATAGAAAGAGGGTTATAGACTAAATATAAAAAGAGGTTTTATTTATTTGCCATACCTCTAGTTTATTTATATTTTTATTTATCTACCATACCTTTGGAGTAAGTATAAAAAGAGGTTTTATTTATTTACCGTACCTCCACTTTATTTATATTTTTATTTATTTACACCCTTGCCATTGATGAAAACCAGATTTGAAAACAGGGAGCCATTCACAGAAGAAATCAGGGTGACCGGGACCAAATACAACCTCCAAAACCAGAAAATGGGCCATTACAAACGAATTTAACATTGCAAAGCAGAAAATCTGGTGATTGTAATGGAATATAACCCCTAAACCAGGCAAATCGGGTCAAATGAGTCTTTTCATAGTTTATCTGCCCATTTTTTTGGCTAAAATGAAAAGAAATAATTATTTTTTAAATAAAAGTTGGGCTAAATATATGAAATGGGTGTTTTACAAAAATTTCACCCCTCTAAAATGAAAAACCCTTTAAATTTCACCCTTGGGCTAAAATTTGCCCCTAAAATTTACCATGGCACTGAGACGGAGGTGGTTTCGCATAGATGAGGGGTGTATTATAAAAATTTTGCACTTCTAAAATGAAAAACCCCTTAAATTTCACCCTTGGGCTAAAATTTGCCCCTAAAATTTACCATGGCACTGAGATGGAGGTGGTTTCACATAGATGAGGTCGAATCCTCCTAATTTGACCTATTGGTCTCATCCCTATGAGCTACCTCCTTAAGATGTGGGCCTAATAGAATCTTTGGAGGAGGCCTAACACCCTCTCCCAATCTATAAATTTCCCCTCTACCATTCCCAAATGGTTGATCTATGTCCATTTGCACCCCTATGCTGAGCTTGTTCTTAGAGGTTATTCATTAGACTTGGAGAAGGAGTGTTGGAGAGTTTCTTGGCTTGGACTTGGATTACCACTCAAGGAAATCCTTTCAACATCAAGGCTATGGTTGTAAGCTTCCCCTTTATTCTTTAAATAATAATACAACTGTTGTTTCATCTTCCCAAAATATATATGTTCATGTATGTATTGGTTTGGCATTCCTTGGTCAGCTAAATAGATTATTATTGGATTTGCTATTGGTTTTGGCATGCTTTGTTGTCTCTTGGTCATTTGTGAAGTAACATAAGCGCTAAAAGAAGCAAGAACAAGATCGTGACACGAGTGGTTCAAGGATCTAAAAAAAGGAAATCATATTAGCATCAAATCAAGGTAGGCCTTCTTTCTTGTTCTACTTTTCAATCATAATCTAGGAAGATGTCTAGTTGATTATCCCTTCAGTTGCTAGACCCACTCATTGGGCTAGACGGATTGTCTCTATCCATAGAGAGGATTAACCTTGTCAACAAAATGGCGACTCTGTTGGGGAGCCTATAACCCTTTCCTTCCTTTCCTTCACCTTGTCTTTTAATGAGTTTGGTCAACCATTGATTTTTAGACTTCATTGCTTGCTTGTAGTCAGTGTCATTGTCTGGTAGATGCCTAAAGATTGGTAACTTGAGTTGTTTTTGTAAATTTTGGATTTCTTTGTCCTTTTCCTCGACCATCATGGATTTGAGCCTGACATGCACGATGATATCACGATCTTTTTAGTTACAATAGCGACGATTTCTACTTTACTCCTGACAAGTGCGATGATTGCAGAAAATTAATAAATTTAGGGTTTCTCTTTGATTTTCAGTTTCAGTTGTCTTCTCCCTAGGATTTACCAGTGTGTTTCTCATTGACTCTCCCATTTTCTGATTACAACTATCTTTTAGATTGGCTTGAGTGTTCTTCAAGTTTGATTAGCCTTTTAGGGTTTTAGGTCTTCTAGGTCAACCTCAGTACACTCATTGGTCTTCCCATTAGAGGTCATAGATTGAATTGCCTGTGTTAAAATGTCTTTGTGTGTTCAGACATGCTTGTAGTTTACTTTTTGGTTCTTGTGCCTTAAGTTGCTTTCATTAGTGGATATAGTGGAAGTGACTTAAGCTTCATTTGATAGAAGATAGATTACAAGTCGATTGTCTCACTCGGATCAAAATATAGTGTTTTCTTTGAAGTTGTTTATCTTTCAAACTGAAAGTGAAAGTGTTATTATTTTCCTAGTTTTTAGAACATTTTGTGATTTCATTCTAATCATTGATGTGAAAATGATTTTCATACTTATTGGTTTTCTTGCATTCTCTTTTCCTTTGCACTAGATTGCATTAGTTGCATTTTTGAAAAAGAGAAAAAATCATCATTACATCTTAAGGAAATTTCACTTTAATATTTGTTTAGGCATCGCATTTTCTTATCGTATGAAAGATTAGATTTCATATTTTGCATTAAGAATTTGAATATGGTCATAGATGAATTTTGCATTTGGTTTGATGAGTGATTTAAGTGATTTTTTCCCTACATACATAAATAGCCTTCATTGAATCGAAAGATTTCATTTCATCATCTAGTTTTCATTCTAGGAAGAAGAAACATTGTTAAGGCCTTGAATTTGAGACATAATTACATGATCAACTTTAAAATCTATCAATTAACCTAGGGATAATTTGAAACATTAATGATCATACCTAGTGGTCTAGGTTAGAGACATATTTTGGTGTCTTTAAAACTTAGCAATTGTCATTTTCTTCAGCATTAGACAGCACTAGCATGGACTTGTGATCCCCATACCATCACATATATAAAGGTAGAACCCTCTAGGTTGCAATCCTTTATCCATATGAATTCGAGTCTGTCGCCTTGTAAATGTGATACACCGAACACAACATTTGGGGAGATTTCCTGCACGTACATCAGGTCCTTGGTCAATTTATTAGCTAAGGTGTATATTGCAGTTCATGGTTACTTGGTACTCCTTTTACCTAGATTCACCTGAGTAGTCATTTGATCTTTTCTGACTTTAAATTTGAAGATATCATCGAGAAACTTGTCCTTTCATGCTCGCAAAACTATTGAAAGTGAATAGAGTCGCCTTTTTGCCCTTTTCTCGACTCTTAAAACATGAAAAGGCAATGTTTTTGTTTCTAAAATTTAACTGCCCACGGTAAACATGTCAATCCAAAGTAGTTGATTCTTAGACCAAATTGAGTAATTTCCTGTTAATTTCAAGATTGTTAAAGCCTTAATCAATTTGTTTCCTTTCCTTTTTTCTGTTGAGGGGAAGCCATCATGGATAAACCATTGAGTCCATCTCATAGTTCGACTTCGTTGTCTGATATTGAAGAGTCCTCCCAAGGAGTTCATTTGGAACTTCCTTAGTCGCTTGAGGATAAAGGTGTTGAAATTGGAATTGTTCTGAGTATCCAACCTTTGTCTTCTCATCTGCCTCCATCATATTCCTGGTCGCCACAAGAATCTGATCTCAATTCCTCTGATAATCCTATTCGAACACCCGAGAGTCCATAGACTCCAGAAAGTCTGCAAAGACTAGTTGTTTATCCATTGAACCCATTGTTTGATCATGTTGTGATATCTCCACAGCATCAATAAAATATGTACGATTAGCTTGGTGTTCGTTTTGATTTATCTCCTCGTATATGTCTGATTCCTCGTTGCACGTTGTTTCCATTTATGGAGTCAAAACGTGAGATCCCAATATCCTCTCTGGGTCATTCGGAAGTTTCTGCTACCCACACTCCTCACATAGATGATGAGCAGGGATATGAGTTCCCTCCAGAAGACTTTTCTTATACAATAATATTCTCATCTCTCTCTTATCTTGAGTTTAGTGAACCCATGTTGCCACATGGGTATACCTCTCTAGCTCAATTGGTTTCAGGCACTCCTAATGCCTTGTCATTGTATCAGAACCCCATCTGGTCTTCCGGCGCTATGCCTATGTCAAGTATATTCATTCATAACACAACCTCTCGACCGATTATGCAAACTACAGTCACTTCAGCTCCAGTTCAACCTACCATTCTGTCTTAGCTGGTTTCGTCATTTCAACCCACTTTTCCAGTTCAATCAACTGTCTCAGGTCAGGTCTCGGTAATTTATTCTATCCCTTTAGCGAGTGGACAGACTATGCCACCGCCTGGGGAGCAAGATCTGAATATCCCCATTATGTCTGGCGAAACCAGTTTGAGTGGATTACAAACTCACATGGTTGGAATGAATCAACCCTTTTATGACGTTATTCCTAACCTTGCTAGTCCATCTAGGTCAGGTAACGTCTAATACCAGCATCCATATATGGCTCAAGTTCCATTCCAACTGGCTTATGTCCCATATTGTTCGCAAGCTATGGTAAATCTGCCTTACATTCCTCAAGATGGGACTTATGTTCAGCTCGACCAATCCATTGTGCCTAGTGGATATGGCCAAATCCAATTCGGGAACTATCAATACCCTCAGGTTATAACCCCAAGAACTATCCAAATACCCTTGTAGAAACAAGGACAAACTTCACTACAGTAAGGGAAACCTTCGCAGTTGCAAGGACAACTGCTACAACTGCAAGGGAAACCTTTGCAATAGTCACAACAACATTTGCAGCCTCAGACATAGTTTCTTCAGCATTCCTCCCAACTTTTGTCCTCGTAAGGCCAACCTTTGCAGTAGTAGTGCCAACCTTTGCAACAACAAGGTCAGCCTTGGTAGCAACAAGACTTATATGTGTATCAGCAAGATCAGCCTTTGCAAGGTCAAGGTCAACCCCTACAGTAGCAAGCTCAAAAAGCTTACGTCAGGGTGTTAGAGTCGGTCTGTTCATCCCTCCGTCAGAGATCAAATCCTCTTGTTGCACTTCATTCTAGGTGTCTCATTCAACTTGATCATCTGCATTCCATTAGGAGCATCTATCTTCTAAAGGAAGGGTCTTGTCTCCATACTTCCCTCATGTCATGTACCTACTGGTTCGTGTCTGATCATCAAAGTTCATCAAAGTCAAGTTTACAATCATTATGGATGGTCTTTTGGTCAGCCAAGAATCATTTCAGTCATTAGGTCTAGGGTTTCGCAAATTTTGTCTTCAAAGTGTCCAATAATGTCAGTAGGCACATGAGGGTGTTCACTAATAAGTTTTCATTCCAAAATTTTCATTATCAATAATGCTTGAGAATGATTCTTCTTCAAAACTCTGTTTTGAAGAAGAAATCGTCAAATTTATTTTTTGTAATAAATATGTAATTTTTTAATGTTTTTCAAGTTCTACAGTTCTTCAGTGCAACCCTCGTCATCCTTTGCCGAAATCCAATGCCATCATCCCTGCAAAAATTGCCAAGAGGTTCATCATTTCAGTCAAAAATCAAAGGAAACAACGAAAGCAGAGTTTGAAAATAAAGTCATTTCAAAAACCATTGGAAAAAGGGGTTTTATGAGCCAAAAATCTAAAAGCTCCTGGTTTATAAGCCATTTCTTCATTTCAAGAGTTCATTTACAAAGTGGAAACAAGGCAAAGATCTTTTGGGGTGAGCAAAGCAAAGTTGGAGAAAATCAGTCAAAAACCAGAGGCACAGCGCACTAGGCAAGAGGTGTAGCGCACTGGGCCTCAAACTGCAGTTCATATTTGCACAGGCGCGACGCATTGGGCATGCTGCGCAACGCATATAGCTGAGAAGCCCAAAACTTGCCAAATCTTGCTCCAAATCGCCTGAAACTTGTGGATTATCGCTCGTTCAAGTAGATTAACCTTCTGTCACTACTTTTCATCTAAATTCGATGGTGTTTGTTGCATGGTGAAGTGTGTTAAGGAAAGAAAACCCTATCTCTTCAAAATTTGCAAAGGTGATTGCCACTAGGGTTTTTGTATTTGGCTGTTTTTCTCATCACTCCCTTATTGCATATTTTCCTTGCTCTCCTTATTCCCCAAATTCACATACCCCTAATCCCAAGTTCCCTTTCCCAAAATCCCAAATGCACCAAACCCTAGTCTCATACTTAAAATTCCCAAACCCTAATGGCTATCCCAAGAGCTTCATATCACCATTCAGCTGAGTGTACCATCATTCAGAGGATTGGCATCATCATGTCAGGTTCCAATGGGTCATTTTACACCTTGTTCATGCTTCAGTTGCACCTAGGTAAGGTTCATTTCCCTCTCCTAGGGTTTTGACGACAATTTCTCTTGGATGGTCAAATCATCAGCAAAACTTATAACCTGATGTTCATACACCTTCCCCTATCCTTAATGTACTTTGTTAAACACTTCCCATCACTGAGATCCCTCAAATTCCTCATTTTCACACAAACCCTAGTTTCTTGCTACAACTTGACAATTTCCTAGGTTGGGCCTGTGTTTAGCCCTTTTGGACCCCTTCCCGTCACTCAATCTTTGACATTCCACTTTCCCCTACTTCCTAACATCCCTCCCTACTTCCCAAAATTTTCTCAAGAATTTATAAGCCCCTTATCCCCTTCATTTCGCTTCATTTCGAAAAATCCCCCGTTCCACACATCGGGGTAGGTTTTACTCAAATGATGCTTTTGAGCAAGGAAAGATGAATTTGGAAAATCTGAGAGAAGTTTTTGTCCAAAATAGGCCAAGGAAGAAAAAAAATCGGATCTGACAGCTTCGAAGTCTCTGGATACACCACCTGTTGACAGTGTGATTAGTTTCGTGTCTCAGACTCCCGTGAAAGCTTCTTCGAAGAAGAAATTGGTCTCGAATGCTGGTTCCACTAATCCCTCTAAGAATTCATCCAATATTAGTAAAACCTCTAAGTTTCATGATGTTCACTCTACCCCAGCAGATAAATCCTCTAAAGGTAAAAAGAACGTAAAAGGTAAGGCCAAAGTCGATGGCCCAAAACAGGACCCTCCTAAATCTTCTGCTGATGATGCTTCTCGAAGAAAGCCAAAGTAAATTTGCCTCATCTGAGAGAAGGATCATTACACTAAGTATATTCCCCGACGATATGAAGTTAATCGCTTACTGAAAGGGACTCCAGCTGTCTTAAAAGAACCCTTTCCGTCACAGCAGACCCAATTGGTAGACCAACCTCAACCTTCTACATCCTCAGGTTCCCAAGTGTTCATGAGGCAAGGTTCATCACCTATCTCGATCGCTACTTGAACCAAGGACTATCAAGCTATGTCTAAGAAGACAACGAAGAAAAACGTCATTGATACTCCTACTTCTACTTCGTCCTCTTCTGGTCCGCTCCATATCGAGTGCCCTAATAGTGAATCTGTCATCTGACCACCCCCTAAAGGTGTTCTTTAGAAGTCATCTTTCAATCTAAATGTTAGAGTTCACAACATTATAATATTGCTGAGGATTTAGCTCAGGAACCCTCGGTGATGTCTGTCTTGGAGATTCTTCAATCCTTTCCAACACAGCGGAAGTCACTACTGTCTGCTATTGGTGCTATCTGTCCTTCTAATTCGAGTCTGATTACTTTCGATCTAGAGAATCGTGTACTTCATCTTCCTCATCATATTTCATTTCCGATCCAGGTCCTTATCAAAGGAAAGACGATTCATAGAACAGTTATTGATGAAAGTACCTCTACCTGCATCATGTCAGTTTCATGTTAGAAGACCATTGGCAATCCTCTTCTTAACCAATCTTCGAACACCTTGGAAGCCTTTGATGGCAGAGGTTCATGATCATATGGTATTCTCACGAACTTACCAATTACATTGGAAGGCAAAACTGTTGAATTAAAAGCAGAAGTTGTAGATGCTAATCTCAACTACAACCTTCTTCTCGGGCGAAACTAGACTCACACCATGTTTTTTGCGATGTCTTCTTTGTTCCACATACTTCATTTTCCTCATGAAGGAAAAATAGTCATGGTTGATCAACTATCTTTCTTTTTTCTGGTTCATCCAACGATAATGTTCCTTATGTGGGAAATACTGAAATTCCTTACAAGAGCATGGGGGCAGGTCTCTTTATAGACTCTTCTTTAATGGGTAATTTTACTCTCCCACCTCCAAATGTTCATTCAGTCAATATGATCTCAGATTCTTCAGATCCTTGGATTATCCCTACTGAAGATAAAATTGACTCATTTGGTGATGCTATGCCTTTAAGTCCATTGGAGATAGATTATCAAGAAATTGTTTTAGCTTCGATGGCTGCTTCTGAAAGTCATATTGTCTTCAGTATGAACTTGGACACTTATGTGCCATCCCCTTGGCTTGGTTCTTGGGATTCTCCAGATCCCTTGAACGAGATGTTCCCCACTGATGAGCGTGTCGTGGAGGTCATCTCTCTAGAGGAAGTTCCATGGAACAATCTACGTCATCGTTCTTCCATTCTCCCTTGCCTTGATGAGATGCCTTCCTGTTCTAAAGCAATTGTTTCTCATTCTCTTACACCTCCACTTCATAAACCTATCTGGGTACATGAAGTCTTGTCAGAGGATAATATGGGAAACATTACTACTACAATGCCTCTAGACATTTCCGTTAAGCCGGGGATTATCGAGAACATCCATATTGGGGTTTCTTATTCTCCAGATGAGATCAAGATGTATACTTGGTTTTTTAAATAATTCTGAGACGTTTTTGCTTGGTCATACGAGGAGATTCTTGGTATCGATCCAGCCATAGTGGTGCATGAGATTCTGACTTAGCTTGGTGCTAAGCCTATTCGACAATGGCTTCGCCCCGTGCACCCTCAAAAGGCTACTGCTACCAAAGCTGAAGTAGAAAAGATTTTGAAAGCAGGTTTCAATTGTCCTATTCCATTAACGGATTGGGTATCCAATGTCGTCCCTGTTGCCAAAAAGCAGGGTACGATATGTGTTTGTGTTGATTACCGTGATATCAATCGCGCATGTCCTAAGGACAATTATCCTACTCCCTTTATCGACCTGATCATCGATGAATGTTTGGGGAGTGATATTTTTTCTTTCATGGATGGATTTTCTACCTATAACTAGATTAACATTTCACCCACCTATCAACGTAAAATAGCCTTTATCTGTCCCTGGGGTACTTTTTGTTACAAAAATCTCCTTTTTGTCTAAAGAATGATGGCGTTACCTTTCAACGACCAATGTCCTACGCATTCCATGACATTCAACAAATTTTTCAACCATACCTCGACGACTTGCCTACTCATTCGGCTAAACGTCGTGACCATTCGGATCACTTAAAAGCTATATTTTTATGATGTCAACATTACAATATCTGTCTCAATCCAAACAAGTGTGTGTTTTGCATCGAGTCTGGCCATTCTTAGGCTTTTGTGTGTCTCGTGAAGGTATCAAGAATGATCCTTTGAAAGTTGAGGCCGTCATCAATCTACCCCCTCCTTCATCACTGCTGCAATTGTAGAGTTTGTAGGGAAAAGCTAATTTTCTCCATTGATTTGTCTCGAATTATGCTGAACTTGCCAAAGGTTATACTCGCTTACTTAAGAAAGAGATCCCTTTTATTTGGGCTGAAGTTTCCAAAGAATACTTCGATGCTTTAAAGAAATCCCTGATTAGTGCTCCTTTACTACATCTCCTTGATTATTGTCATGATTACTTCCTGTATTTGGCTACAACTGATAACATTATTGTTATGGTGTTAGGTCAATATGACAATGATAGCAACGAGCATGTGGTTTATAGCTAGAATCTTCTTGATATTGAGTCTTGCTATGCTCATGTCGAGAAGCTTGCTTTGGTGGCGGTTCATGTCGTCCAATGGTTTCGACACTATATCATTTTACGGAAAACCATTGTGATTTCTGATTGCAACCCCATGACATATATATTGACTCGTTAGTTTCTGGGGGGGAAATACTCCAAATGTATCGTCATCCTGCAGGAGTTTGATTTGGAATTTAATACTGCCAAATCAAAGAAATCACTCATCTTTGTTGAGTTAATATGTGCTCTTCCATCTGCAAGCACCCCAACCAATTTCACTGAGAAGATACTCGATGAAACTTTGTTTCTAATCAGCACTCTCAACCCCTGGTATGGAGACATTATTGTTTATCTCCAAATGTAGACCTTCTGATCTGATTTGTCCCGATCCGACAAATGTCGCATCCAGCATCAGTCCAAACCCTATCAAATTATTGGTGATACATTGTATCAGGTCAGTGTAGACTCTATCCTTCGCAGATGTCTCACTCTTGAAGAGGCTGAGCAGGTCCTAAATGATTTCCACTTTGGTGCCTATGGTGGTCATATGTCTGGATATCCCACTACTTAGAAGATCCTTCGCGCCGGTTATTTTTGGCCTTCTATCTTCAAAGATTACATTCTAGTTGTCCAAAAATGCCATGAATGCCATATTTTCAACCCCAAGCAGCGCGCCCCACCCACACCCCTACACCCAGTAATTACCATTGGCCCATTTTCCAAATGGGGCATTGATTTCATGATATGTAACCCTCGCTCAGTCGAGGGGCATGGTTATATCATCGTCGTTGTCGACTATTTTACGAAATGGGCTAAGGCGATGCGTACATACAATGTTGGTGTTATTACTTCCACGTAGTTCCATTTTAACCACGTTATAGCATGTTTTGGTGTCCCTCAAGCTATCGTGACTGACCATGGATCACATTTTCATCAGAACATGATGGAAAAGTTAACTGCTCAGTTAGGCCTTTGACATGATAGCTCAACTCCATATTACCCATAGGCCAATAGCCAAGCTGAAGTTGTTAATAATGTTTTGATTACTATGCTTTAGTGTACCATTGGGAAGCACAGAAAAGATTAGCATTTAATGTTTTTCTCAACTCTTTGGTCTTACCGAACTTCTGCTAAGACGACCACTGGATTCACTCTATTCCAGTTGGTGTATGGTTTAGAGGCAACTCTTCCAATCGAATGTGAAATCCCTTTTCTTAAGCTAGATATCGAAATTCTTCTGAATAACTCACCTAAAGAGGAACGATTATTGTATCTGGAGAGCATCGATGAGACTCGTTGCATCGTTGCTATGTTCATCGAAGCTCAAAAGAAATGGGTCAAAGCTAATTTTTACCAAATTGTTTCTCCTCGCACTTTCGTTGAAGGCGACTTGGTCCTTCTTTACAATCATGCCAACAATAAGTTGGGGCAGGAAAGTTTGAACCCATGTGGCATAGGCGCTACATTTTCAAGTGTGTCTTACAGAAAGGTGCCTATAAGCTATGTGATTATGAGGGAAATGTGTTGTCACAACACGTAATGGGTTGTACCTCAAAAAGTATTTTGCATGAAATTCGCATGATAACTTTTGTACATTAGTGTGTTAATTCATTAGTGCGTGTTTTGATTTTTGGTGTGTTTTTTGCTTTGCAGACATATTTTTTTCTGCTTACCTTGTGTTCCACTCGGTTTGCAGATGTCTTCAGGTCATTATGTTGGTTTTTCTAATGGTCCTTGTCGTAGCACACAAAACCTATCTTCGCAGCATGGGTACTTTATGACCCCAATGGCAAGTTGATTAGTTTACAAGGTATTTTCCTTGGTCGAACAACCAATAATATTGCTGAATATAGTGCATTTATTGAACCCTTGTCAGAAGCAGTCGCTCTTGGCATTAGTGGTTTAGTTGTTAAGTTGGATTCACAACTCGTTGTGCTACAATTAAATAATCATTCTTTAGTAATAAATCCACAAATATTGTGTATGTATATACATGTTAGATTACTAGAAAGAAATTTTGATTACATTGCATATCAACATATTCCACATAATTGAAAAAAAGCTCTGCGATGGAGAGGGTTTCTGCGAAGGCATACGCGATCGAGCACCGAGATGCTGGCTCGGGCATTAACGGAGAGAGGGCTCGCAGGAAGAAGTCAGCCTGGAAGCCGAATGGCAGGAAGGCTCCGTGGGAGCAGCATGCAATGAAGGCAGCGCCGAAGTCAGTCCCAGCGGCAGGAGGGGTAAGGAAGTTTCACAGATTCAGGCTCAGCACCGTTTATAGTAAGATCGAGGGAAAGCCCTTCGAGGTTCTGCATCTCGCCGATAGAAAGGTTGTAGATGAGACCGAGGCGGAAAAAAGGGGCGCACTGGAATACCTTTCAAGGTTGTCCAATGGCCATGCAAATCACAGGCGGAAGCAGCTGCAGACCAAGAGGAAAGCGAGAGGGGGGATCGGAGGTCACAAGAACGAACCCCGAGCCCTCAAAGAAACCCATTTCAGGGGCGGAAGACAGCATCCCTGGGGGAGATTGAGCAGCGCAATAGCGAAGTCCAGTTTTTCTCTTGCCACCGACGACAATGCCTCTGCTGTGCTCGCTCGGAGGCGCAACCCCCGGTGGATTCGAATGCTGCACCCTCAGCAGTGGTGGCCTCATGATCTCAAGGCCGCGGCTGTGACTTCTTGTCTTTCCGTGATGACCTTGGAATCACACAAGAGAGAGCAGGAAAACTCTACATTCGCATGGTCCTTGTTTGGATCTGAGGCAAACAGCTGCTCTACGAAACGCAGTCTAAGCTTTAGATCTGACGAAGATCTGCCAGATCTGGCCACCCAGAAGGCAGAAAATCCCACGCTCTGTCCAGATCCAGAGATCTGCATAGGGTCAAGGCCCTTATCTGACTCTTTTCAGATCCAAATTTCTCAGCCTTCAGGCAGAACCATCATGCAATGGGTCAGCCCTTTAGATCTGGTACAGGAACTCAAACTGAATCTAGAGCGCAGAATGGGGATCCCATCAAACCTTCTACGACTTCTCTTTCAAGGTAAACAACTTGAAAACCCTCTCCCACTCTCTTCTTACAGCATTTCCAGGAACAGCTTGGTGGTAGCGACCCTTTGCTTGAGAGGAGCTGCAGCGGGACAATCTTCCTCTACTCGGCCTTTCTCATACAAGGACGCAGTTCACCTCTGAGAACCCCAAACCCTCGGAAGCCCTTAAATCTAAGGCCTTCTTGGTTGACAAGATTGAAGATGTTCCCTCTATGGAACTCATAAATGAGGATCTGGCTTCCCATCTTCAAGATTTTGCAGAAAGAGCCATCATTTGTAGATTTAATGGATTATGGCCGCGATCTCAGGATCTCTATGAATGGATCCATGCAAACTGGACACATCACTGTAAGATATTTTTTTGTTCGAAAGGTTATTTCATTGTTCTATTTGATAGCAATAAACACTATGAAAAGGCCTTAGAAGAGGGCCCTTGGTTCATGGGAACTGCAGGGCTATTTTTGACTCCTTGGTTCCCAGATTTTGATCCAGCCACTACAGTCATTACCAAGACACCGGTATGGATTCTGCTTCCAAACTTACCTGCCCACCTGTGGAGTACTCGGGTCTTCAGAGCTATAGGAGACACCTTGGGCAGCTTCATCCATGGATATTTATGGCGGGAATCCAAAGGTCTCTACTCATATGCAAGAATATGTGTGGAGTTAGACCTGAGTAAAGGTCTTCCAGAACAAATCAATCTCAAGATAAACGACTTTGTCTGGACCCAGACACTGGATTACGAGAATACAGCTTTTCGATGCCGCCATTGCCACCAATCTGGGCATTTGCAGAACACATGCCCATCTCGCCCGGCAAAGAAGAACAAGGCCAACGTCTCCAAGCCCAAGTCCAAACGATGGGCTCCACGCTCTCCTCCTCCAGTTGCGGATTTTGACTCCTCCAGCTCTGAAGATGGAGATAGCGATGAAGAATTGAATCAGGCCCCTCATTGCGTGGCCCCTTCCACCGATGGTCTGGTGCCTTCCTCCGACTCAGCCATTGCTCAGAAACGGGTTCATTTGTCCTCCTCCTCGGATTCAGAAAAGGAGGGCTCCCCTGTGGAGGACCCCAATCTTCAAGTTGTAATCGCTCATCCACCCCAAAATGGTTGGGTTGTAAAAAAAAGGAAAGGGAAAAAGCTTCGTGTTGAAGCCTCTACCCTTTCAGGGTAGCTTTCAATGCTTCTTAAGCTGCCAGTGCTTTGTTGTAGCTCCTTGCTTGCTTAACTCCTTCTCCAGAACCGAGGTTGATAGTCCTATCATTTCCGGTTGCCGGTATCCTGCATCTCTGGATGTCCCCTCTTGTACAATATTTTTTGCTTAATAGAATTAGTCTTAATCGAGAAAAAAAAAAAAACATATTCCACATAATTTAAATACATTAACTGATGCATTAGCAAATTTTGTTCTTGATAGACATTTGCATCATTTGT
>APFE030133394.1:7942-29679 GCA_000404065.3 Pinus taeda
TCCATATATACATGATTACAGAGAGGTGAGTCATCTTTTGGGATCTTGATTAGTGTCTTCTCTCTGATAGTTCTTGCTTCCACTTGGAGAATGATGATCTCTTACTCATCCCTGGTCGAAAATGGAGTGGCAAGTGTCAGAGGGGAAGCTTCTGGAAGATTCCATGATCTTCCACCTCACATTTTTGTCCCTGCCATTTGTCCATTCCCGGCCATCGCACCCTACAGAGGAGAAAAATAGTATGCATCGCACCCTGTAAATTGGGAATGTGATATGCATCGCACCCTCTGCATTGAGCTTTCAGTATGGTCCAGTTTTGACCATTTATGAGCAGTTTTCAGTGGAGAACATCTCAGAGATGATGTAATCAGTTGACCTTGTTCCTTTAGGCAGTGAAGCAACACTTTTAGGGACTTAAGAGCCCTCGGTTTATGGACATTTGTGATTGGGGTTGAAGTGCCCAAAAATGTCTATAACATATGGCCTGGAAGCAGTCTTACCAGTTCAGTGTGAAATTTCATCTCTTAAGCTCGCAGTCGACCTTCTCCCCGGAACTTCGGAGGAAGAGGCTTGTTTCTTGGAATTAATCCAACTAGATGAAACCTGTCGTGACACCGCCTTGGCTAATGAAGTGCATAAGAAACGAGTCAAGGCGCAGTTTGAC
Organism: Pinus taeda; assembly: GCA_000404065.3. Classification (NCBI taxonomy): domain Eukaryota; kingdom Viridiplantae; phylum Streptophyta; class Pinopsida; order Pinales; family Pinaceae; genus Pinus; species Pinus taeda. Next base: position 8,607 of record APFE030133394.1, read on the forward strand.
AAGAATATCAAACCTCGTGTCTTCTCAGAAGGTGACCTGGTCTTACTTTAGGATCAGGAATCTGATAAATTGGGAGCAGGTAAGTTCCAGTCTTAGAAAAAGGAGCGTACGAGCTAGTAGATTACAATGGGATTCCATTGTTGCAACCCCAAAACTGGTTGTACCTTAAGCGTTACTATGCTTGAATAAGCGTAGTAATCTCTTCATATGCTTTTGTTACATTTTTGTTTTTGTTAAGAGTGATCATTTTGGTTAGGTAATCCACTTTTGCATTTGTTGTAGATGTTGAACCTATTGGAATCATTTGTTGGATACGCTGGCGGAGCGAGTCGTAGTACGTGGAACCTATCTTCTGCAGCTTGGGCCATCTTTGATCCAAGCAGCGAGTCAGTGAGTTTCAGGGGGGTACGTATTGGTCAGTCAATGAACAACATCATTGAATATAGCGTGTTGATAGAGCTCCTCTCTAATTCCATCGCACATGGAATACGTTGACTTGTCATTAGGCTAGACTCACAACTTGTCATTCTACAACTTACCAGCATCTATTCCATTTGGAATCTAGCTATCTATCATATGTTCTTAAGGGTCAAGATTTTGGAAAGGCAGTTTGATTCTATTCAATATCAACACATTTCCATAAACTTAAATACATTAACAGATTCATTAGAAAATTATGTGTTAGATAGACACTTACAACATTTAGAAAAGAGAAGCATTTCATCAATATTTGCATCAGGATCATATAACTTAACCAAAATAAAGCTCCGAAAATAATATATATATATATATATATCATATATATATATATATATATATAATATTATATATAATATAATATATAATATATATATATATATATATATATATATATATATATATTTATAGTTTGTACATAGTGTTCTGTTTCCAGTAAAAAATCGGTCATATGACCCAAAAACTCAAAAATGCAAGGGGTCACCCTAGACTAATGGTGCTGGTGATAAGAAGTCATCGCCTATGTAATCATGCATAAAAGCCTAGTCGATCGGCTCGACATGCCAATAGTATGGCGTTGTAATCTCATAGGTAACTCATCGGTCCTCACATCCTGAATACCAAGGGTGAGACCCTCGATCTGATCCTGCAATACTGTAAGGGTCTCAACTACGTCTAGATTGCGAAGGAGAACCCTACCTACAACCTCTCCTGTTGGAACGACAGCTGCTAATATCGGGTGCACTGTTGGTCACACTGGTCCGATATCTGCATGGGTACATGAGTTTTGATTAGTCTTAATAAACATTTAAAAAGCACAAGAAAATTATAAAAACAATAAATAGATATATGGTCAGAGATTTTTACCTATGACACCCCACTGCTCGCCACCCGGCAACACCAAATCTGGGTCACCCCAGAAATCCATCCCGGCATATGGATACTCGTCATAAACCATCTGCTGATGGTTGAACCACTCAAAGAAGGCATCAGAGAATGAAACCTGTGATTGACCATCATGTCTGGCCATAAGGTCAACCCATCTCTGGATCCGTGGCTCAGTTGGTGGTGGCAAGCCGAGTGAAATGTACAGTGGCTGCATCAGTGGGATATTCTCCAAGGCAAAAGCGGTCAAAATAGAACCATAGAAAAAGTTCTTGGATCTTCCATTTTTCACCTTGGAAAGTTGTTCTTTTATCACTGGAAGTACTGCATCACACCAGTTGAATACCTTTGGTTTAAGGCATTCCAAGGCATATTGCATATAGGACCTGTTGGCTAAGTGAAGAGCCGCGCTGCCAGCTAATCTAGAAAAAGTGAATAAGATAGTCCTTAAGGACCAGCCAATGACATCTCTAATACTGATTTTTCCATCCTTGCTCGGCTGAGATCCATCTCTACAGTATTGGCGAATATAATCCCTCACGGATTCGCCCCCACGGGCGGAACCTGATAGTGAGAGAGTGGCACCACACCTCGATAAACTGGTCAAAAAGTAGATGCCCTCAACAATCAAAGGGATGGATTTGCCTCTAATCTGGAACACTTGGTTCGTAGGATCCCATGCGTCGAGGAAATATTGCAACAAGTTGATTTGTTGCCACATGCTAGATATGCAGAAAAACTTAAGCAAGCCACATTTCCGCAATGCAGTTATTGTACCCGAATCATGTAAGGCAACCATGTCCTGTTCTTCATGCTCATGTTCATGCCATGTCATGACCATCTTGCTCCGATGAATCTCTAAAAAACAAACAAGATAATAATTATGATCCTTATTTGGCAAAAAACAGGCAAAATTTCCATGAAAAATCAGTGCAAAAACTTTCCTCCTTGCACCCATCACACCCTAGCTGTGTACTGGGTGAGATGCATATTGATTGGCCAATGGCCAGCCCAGTATGCATCACACATTTTGATGTATACTAGGTGCGATGGGGAGAGAACGAAATATTCAAACCCCAGAGGCTCATAAAAGTGGGAAAACATGCACAAAATCAGAAAAGGAAGGAATGCAATTGAAGAGCTCAGGTTTAGCTCCTACCTGGTCCAGACGGCATCGAGAATTGTCCACTGAATCTCCCAGAATTAGCTGGAGAAAATCGAGAGGGAAATGCACCTCCAGATCTCCAACAATCCTGAATTTGAATGAAATGGTAAAATGAGAGCTAAAAACTACTTTTACGTTATTACTCACGTAATTCAAGTAAGACATTAGTTTTTTAACTCATTTTCTAAGCATGTATGTACATTTCTAATCAGTTTGATGGAGCAATTGAATAGGTAATACGACCGTCAAGAGAACATAGTGTTGATGGTGAATTGAACATCCCTGACAGTTATCACGAGTAGTTTTATGCGAAGTTCAAGCTCATTAAAAAATAAACCTAGCAATGAGCATATGTTCCACCAGAGTTTAAGGTCATTAAAAAATCAACCCACCTTCGATAAATAACCATTGCGATCACATTATTATCAGCTTTTGAGCCTTGGTCGTGTTCTCACCATCACCTCCACTCTTTTTTTTTAGCCAATCGTACGCCTCCATTTGATTGCTTACCCCTTTTGAGGAACATCTGCGACGAGTGATCCTATTAGACATCTTCTGTACACTGCCATGAACGAAAAGTTCCAAACCCTACCTGGAACCATCTTCTATCCAAAATCATCACTCGTTCCTCAAAAAACGAGTTTCCTTTAAGCTCTTTTCATCTGACTCATGAAATATGAAAAGATTGCTGAGCAATTGGCCTCTACAACTCGTTAAAGTGATTGGGAGTGCCATCCCTCCTCTAAATTTTAATATTTTTGGACCTGAGGTATTATTGCACAAAAAGATTGAGCGCTTGTCTTGTTTGGCTCGTTAAAACTATCGAAAAGTCATCCCTTTCGTATTATTTTATACTTTTTCGGACTTAAGGGATTATATTACGAAAAAGGATTTTTGGAGTTTCCTTTCCGTCTCTTTTCAGACTCTCTAAAATTGAAAAGGACCGAGTTATCTTTTCTGTTAAAATCATTAAAACAATAACGACAAACTTGTCCATGTAGACAAGAACGAGTTTCATTGTCACTAGGCTCATTAAAACATAGCAACGGGTTTGCCCGAAGGGAAAATTATAGAACAAGCATATGTTATCCTCATCAAGCTTGACAAAAATAAAGAGGTGCTGGTCAGCAATGACTGGGGAAAATTTGGGAAGAAAACTTGAAGAAACTTTATTGGTAGCAGGGCACCCTTGAACATGACACTTTCACTCCGTCACCATGATTGAGTCAGGTTGGGTTATTCAGTTCACCGATCATATCGCCATTGGTCCACTGTACCATCCATTTTTTAGGTTAACGCTACCAATCCATTTCAGTGTCGCCGATATGTTCAAGAGAAGTCCCTTAGGGAATTCACCAACCCATCTTGTGTCTCATCCACTGCAATACCTTCACACTTCATTCTTTCATGACCACCACCCTGAACCATGTATCATCAAATCGTTTTCACCTCTAAATCATTTGCTCTGTTTCATGTCGTAGATGTGGGATTCATTAAGGCCCTCCTACGACGGGTCACTTCTTGTCCACATTTATCCAAGAATTCGACTTAGGAATAACCCTTTCCATACTTTGAAGCTTGTGTGTCTCAATGGCAAGTTTCTCACTTCTGGCGATAGGTTTACATCAATGGCCTTCGACCGAAGTATTTTGTGTGGTGTTTGACATCGACTCATATATTCACACCATGTGAATTGTACTACAGTACCTTGAGGATCATTTTCATTATCGGTGATTCCTCTTGCACCTATTAACAGCTCACGTCATTGGCTGGTAATCAGGCGATGTCTGTCCATGTTCGACATCAGAACATCTTTTCACATGGATCAACTTGTACTTCGGGAGAAGATTGAGCAAGTTTTGAAGACCCTGGATCTAGTTTCATCCATCTGGGCTACGATATATTCAGGAAAATAAAGACATCAAATGTACATCATTGCTGCATAGATAATCATCCAAGCCAAAGGATGATGGCTCTACCAGAATCATCAGTCTGCCATACAGACGGTTGTTTGTCTTATGTACATGAAAATGAATTTATAAAAGTTGAGCATGGGAATGCCCACCTCAGCTAGATCATGAAAATATTATGAAGATGATGTATTGTATTGTATCTTAATACAAGTCACCTTCCACTTTGAAAAACCTCGGATCCTCATGATAAAGCATTTCACCTGACATCAAAAGATTTATGACCTCATGCTTTAGGGGGAAACTATTATAGACATATAAAGGCACTGATCTTATATGTCCATAAACCAAGGGCTTCTAAGTCCCTAAAAGCGTTGTTTCATACCCTAAAGGAACAAGTTCGGCTGATTACATCATCTCCTAGAAGTTCTCCATGAAAAACTGCTCATAACTGGTCAAAACTGGACCATCTCACTTGCTAAATGGTCAAAGTGCGATGCATCCCACCTAATGCACACGGGGGGTGCGATGCATACTGAAAATCCCTTCTATGGGGTGAAATGTGTGAGAGTAGACAAATAGTAGAGATAGTTTGCAAGGTGGATGATCATGTAATCTTCCAGAAACTTCTCCTATGACACTTGCCTCTCTGAATTTGCCCAGGGATGAGTGAGAGATCATGAAATCTCCAAGTGGAACCAAGAACTATCAAAGAGAGGACATAATCAAAATCCCAGAAGCTGACTCACCACCTGCAAACATCTATATATGGATCCCTCATCCTAGAGATCCAAAGGTTGGAATTTTGTATCTTGTAAGGAAGTGTTGTTGGTTTCTTTGTGGAACATCATATTGTTGGGTGATCTAGCTTTTCATGAGGTGAAGAGGGCTTTCATGCTGGGAGGATGGCGTTGGGTCAGACCAATGGGTTGTAATATTCTCTTCTACTACTTCTATCAATAAAGCTATTTGAGTTTTCCTCCATATTCTTGTATATCTTTGAATCTTGTATTGATATATGCATTTGTATGGTTAATATACATCTGATCCTATATTGTTTATGGTTATAGATCTCTATGCTTTGATGGTATTATGCTGCTTTGACTCTACAGGCATTCTTTGAAGCGAGAAAAGTAAGGAAGAAGTGGCGAAGCTCTATCAAAGGGGAGAGGAAACAAGCAAGGAGCCAAGTGAAATATTAAGGTTGGTACTCTCTGCTTCTCTCTCATCTATCTCTCATAAAGGAAAACACAAGTGACTTTAGTTTTTTTGTTTCTAAGATAGCTATCCGTCTTAGTGGGACTAGCAGCTATGAATAGACACTAGTTTTCCTGATAACAACAGGATAGGAAAAACTATGTAGATCAGAACAGGTTATTCAAGGAGTTCCAGGTTGGTGAAAATGTATACTTGTGCATCAAATCGAAGAAGAGATCCTTGCATATTAGATCATGTGCCAAGTTGGCACCATGGTTTTGTGGCCCCTTCAGCACTGTTGAGAGGATTGGGCCAGTAGCCTATTGACTTGCACTACCTCCGATAGTGAAATTCCATGATGTTTTCCATCTATCATTGATTAAGAAGTATATTAAAGATGTTGATCATGTGATTGACCGGTCTGTATTGTAGGTGGAACCATATGGAGAATTTCAACCAGAGCCTCAATCTATATTGCAGAAAAAGGTGCTCATGATCTGGAACTGAGTAATCGAGAAAGATAAATTGCAGTGGAAGCACTTTGGGCCCAATGAAGCTATATGGAAGATGGCGAATCATATGCGGGCTATGTATCCTTCCTTGGTTGTCAATTGAGGAAAAGAGGTTTTGGTATGGTGTTTTGGGTATATGTCTTAATATATGTTTTGGTATATGTTTTGATGATATTTATATATTTATGTATGTATATGGATGTAAATAATGCCATGAGCTAAGCTATAGAGCTCCAATAAGTGGTATGGGTTCCATATTATTACTTTGTCATGTTGTTATGTTGTCATGATGGTTTTCTTTAAGTAGGGTGATCATTGTAAATACAACATCGAGCTATGTTATAAAGATCCATGGGAAGTATGTTTTCTTTTCAGTGGTTTTTCTGAGGTCTTGGTGTGGCCTAACACTGAGGACAGTTTCCCCAAGGGGTAGGGTTCTACAAAAGCCCTAGTGAAAATTCCATGTAATAAAATTTAATAAAGGAAAAAATAATAACCACAGTTTATGGGACACTTATTCCAAGCTGAATGTTGGGAAAAACATCCTAGGGGGTGTTCATTTGATTGTTTATGGCTAAGGAAATTGGGAAAGGCAATGGCTAAGGCTTTGGAAAGGAAAATTTGCATTTTTGGCACATTTGTTTATGAAAATAATGGAAATTATGAGAAAAGGGAGGTGAAAGGTCACAGGTTGCATGTGAGGAGAAAATTGAAGGAAAATAATGGAAAATGAAGAAAATAAATGCATCATTCATAAAAGGGAACCTTTTATCAGTTGAGTTTTGGAGTTCTCTCATTATTCTCTCTCTCTCTCACTCTTGGACACTCAAAGTATTCTTGGAGCATTTTTGCACTGGAGCAAGAAAGATAAAGAAGGAAAGAGGAAGCAAAGATCAAGCAGGGAAAGACGGGATCAAGCAGATACAACAAGATTCATTGTAGGTATCGATTTTCATATGTATTTTCCTTACTATATTTGGCATGCATGGTATTAGATGTGGTTCTTTTTCTATTGTGGCATTGATTTTTCCACGTAGTGTTTTCAACCTAACCTTTCCATTTTCAGATAGCCATGGTGTGATGGGGTTCTCATGTTTTGGTTTAGCAGGATTGCCGGATGGATTCAAAGTTGAGTGGGCTGGATCTCCGAATGATAGAGCATATGGTCTAGTGGTCTCTGAACCAGACTTTGGATCACAATAAAGCCACTGGCCTAGCGACCCCTGTGCCAGACTGTGGGTTGCGGTAAAGCCATGATTTGTTGCCTTGGTGGGCGTAGGGACCCTTGCCAGTGAATGATAAGATATGTAGTAAATACAAGTGGTGTTTTTCTCTCCGTTGGGCTTAGTAATCCCAAGTTTGGGATATGTGGTAAAGCCTGGAGAGTGGATCTTGGTTCAGGGCATAGTGATCTAGTCTGGATTGCGATAAATCCTGAGAGACTAGGAGATAGGAAAATTCCTCACAGTGTAGGTGGAGAGATCCGGTGGCATCCATGCTTGTTTAGTCTAGTGATCAGGTGGAGATCATGGTGATGAGGCTCATCAATAGGTAAATTATATGGGCCTTAATGCCACTCTCTAGCCTATTAAAATCAACTTTTCTCACATTTCTTTACATATTTTATTATATTTTTCTTTGTGAGAAGGGTAAAGGTGAGACGTTATGTCATATGGCCTAAAGTGCATTAATTGCAGAATTTGGAGCGATTTTTGGCTAATTTAAGTGCAGGAACTTGAAGTATTCAAGCAAGAGGTATTTTAGGAGATTGGATCTCCCTCCTTAACTCCTCAATCACTCGAAGATTCCTCCACCATATCTCATCAACTCATAGTTACAAGAAGTCAATCCCACTGAGTTCATTAGTAGTTGAGTCAGTGATAGTTGAAGACAAGTTAATCTCAAGTTTGGAAACCAAGTCTCCCTAATTTTAAGGAAGTGGTTGGTAGCTTCAGTAGTATAAATAACAGGGCTGAGGGCCCCATTAGGATTGGACTTTGTATTGTAGCCAAGAAGCAATTTTGAGCTTAAGATATTGTGACTGTTATTCTCATGTTATTTTTGACATTTTTTTGATAATGAAAAGGGTTTCTTTGATCCAACTATATATATTTCTACAAATCCAGCTCTGATACCATGTAGAAAAGTTCTACAAACCTGGCTTTGATACCATTTGGAAAATCTGCTGGTAGGTTAACCCGATAATGCAATATAAATCAAAGCATAATACTATAACCTACTTCTACTATCAATTTACGGAAGCTTAAAGATCAAGCTGAACAATATAACCAGAAGAAGAAGAATCAATGCAAAATACACATGAAAATACTTTGGGGAAAGCCTCAGCTAAAAACCACACTATCTGTATTATCATAGAAGGTGGAAATACATAGGAATTACACAAATCCTTAGCTCTCACAGCTAGCCATCTCTTAGTACAATCCTCAAGGATGCTCATAGGAAATCTTGGCTTCTCTAAAGCCTTCCTCTCTGCCCTCCAAGCTCCTATTTCCTTGCACTATTCCTTGTGGATGACTAGCCTTTATCAAGTGGATGATATCCTCTCATACACTGTCAGAACTGCGCAATCCTCAAGGAATGATTCCTTGAATGCATGCATGAGTTTTCTTTATAAGAAAACACATGCAACTAATAGTACATTTTCCTTGAATTTAATCTTAACTAGGTATTTCTCATAATAGACATGCATGAGTTTCTAATGAGAGAATCTTCAGTTAACTGGAGTACACTAGTTGAGTGCAAGCATGCATCAACTGACTGCTAACTCACGATTAGTTCCTCAAACAGTTTGGAACTAATTTAAATGGACTTAAATCAGTAAGTTGAGTTGACTAATTACAACTCAAATATAACTCAATCTTATATCCTTAATTGAAGGAATAACTCTTGCATGACTTCATAAAGACTTTTAACTTGAATTTCTCCAACTAATTAATTCAAAATAAATTAATTAATTATTTCCAAGTAGCTGTTAAGACTAAATTTGTCTTTAATTCACAATTTAATTCAAGGAAAAATTAAATTGGAATATTCTTGTTGCCATATTTAAACACTGCCTCTCAACAAGAAAGGGATTATTTGCCACCCCGATCCTGTCTCTATGGAACTCAAATTTACACTTTGACAATGCCTTTGTCAAAATGTTAGCATCTTGCTCCTCTGTTGAAATATACTGTAGCAACATGATCCTCTCAACATGTGAAAATCCATGAGCAACAAATCTTGCCTTATGCTTCTCCACACTACCATCAACAGCTTGCTTTACCTTGTAAAGCCAATAGAAAATCACAATTGAGTTGTTCTTCGATCTAAAAACCACGTCCCAAACACTCTTACGAACTATGGATTCATACTTATCCACCATAGCATCAACCCAAATCGGCTGTTGCACCGCTTCCTCAAAGGAAGATGGCTCCGTCTCAACACATTCCCTAGCAAGGGCCATGTATCTAGTGTACCTCTTAGGTGACCTCTTCTATTTACACTAAGAAGATGGTGCTCCCACATTCTCTCTCGCATCCTCCAACAATCTGTCAGTTTCTCTTGTGCACTTACGTCCATCTTTGGAAGACTTTGCTTGAGTGGATGTCTCCGCTCTTGGAACCTCTACATGCGGCTGCTCCACATATGTCTGAGGCTCCTCCTCCTTAGGTACCAACAGTTCCACCACAGCCTGTAGTTGGAGCTCCCTCTCAAGGGAAGCTCACATGGCCTTTTTCTCATCAAACTTGAGATCTTTGCAAACCACTATTCTCCAACTGGTAGGCAAGTGCACCTGATAATTGTTAGGTGTATCAGTGTAACCCATAAATATACCCAACTATGTTGTTGGATCAAGCTTTTTCCGTGCATCCTTTGTCGCATGGAAATATACCGATGAGCCAAAGATCCTGAAGTGACCCACATCTAGTCTCTTACCTGAGAAAGCTTCCTTTGGTGTCTTCACCCCAAGTATGCGATATGGGCTTCTATTCTACAAATAGAATGATGTGTTACATGCCTCAGCCCACAATTAAATTGGTAGGCCTTGGTCATGTAGCATTTCCTGTGCTGCCCCTACAATAGTTATGTTCTTCCTCTCGGCCACCCCATTTTGTTGTGGGTTATGAGGTGTTGTAAATTCTCGTTTAATTCCTTCGGCTACAAATAATTCATTAAACTCTTGAGAGACATATTCTCCACCGTTGTTGCTTCTCAAGGCCTTGATCTTCTTCCCTGATTCTTTCTCAACTAAACCTTTGAACTCACAAAACATTTTGAAAGTTTGGTCCTTCTTCTGCATGAAATAAATCTAGCATTTACGAGAATAGTCATCAATGAAAATCGCATAATACCTTTACTTCACTATGGATGCCATCGAGAATGGTCCACAAAAATCAGTATGAACTCGCTCTAAGAGAGCCTTTGCTCGACTGTCTCAATCATGAAAGGAAGACTTGGTGTACTTTCCCAAGGTACAACCTTTGCATGTGTTAACTTGCTGAAGTTTACCTTTGGGAAGTCCTGTAGATATCTGTTGCATTATCTTCAAAGCCCCATGGTGAAAATGGCCCAACCGCTTGTGACACAACTCACCAATGTATTGGCTTTGCACCAATTCTGCTTTCGTTCTCAATGCTGCACAATCACTACCTCTAGTTTATAGAGATTCTTCACCCGAATCCCTATCCTCTTGGTCTGGCCCATGGCTATGTGACTTAGGAACGCCTTTCCTTTACTGAAGACAACATCGTAACTTTTATCCTCCAACATCACAACTGATACCAAGTTCTTTGTCAGTCCAGGCACATACTTCACATCTATCAAGGTGACAGGAGCTCCATGCTCCCTCTGAAAAGCAACCTTAACCACTCCTAAAACATTATACCTTCCATCGTCACCCATCTCTATGCACATCTTGAGGTCTTTCTCCTCCAAGGCATTGAATAAATTTTTATCACCGATCATGTGGAATGAGGCTCCACTGTCAAGATACCAGACACAACCCATCATCGATGACACCATACATACGATGAGGGTAAAGTCCATTTCGAACTGAGAGGCTAATGCCTCACCTTCCGATCCTTCCAAGGATCCCTTCTTGGACTTTTGCGATGGGAAATTAGTTGCATAATGTCCCATATTGTGACGATTAAAGCATCTTACTTTAGACATGTCACCCTTCTTCCCTCCATGAGAAGAATTCGATTTGAAATGGGAAGCCTTCCCCTTGCCTTACTTGCTAAGGCCAGATTTCTTCATCATCATCCTTGGATGAAGAACCATCTCATGTGCTCCTCCTTATCTCCTCCTGCATAAGATACGGCCACATTCGTTCCCAATCCGACAGTTTCTCCCTTCCATTTAGTGAGTCTTGGTAGCTATTCCAACTCTTTAGAAGGCCAAGGAGAGCGAGGCTCACCATATCATCATCAACAGTAGTTATTCCCACACTGCCAAGCTCATCTCTGCAGGTGGTGAGCTTATTTAGATATGTGGAAATAGTATCACCCTTCTCCATATTGATTCTTTGATGCTTATCCTTGAGCACCAATTTCCTTTGGTTGCTACTATTCTGAAAGAGGTCCTTAAAATGTCTTCCACATTGAAAATGCAGTATCCTTCCCATGGAGACTCGAGATAATAATGTCTTGAACTCCCTCAAGGATGATCCATCTCACCTTCACCACACACTTCTTCCACTCAACCAACTCTTGTACATTAGTTGAAGTTGGCTTTGGGATTTCTTAATCAATGAATTCCTTCAAGCCATTGTCTTCTAATACAACCTCCATTCCATCTTTCCATGCTATGTAATTCGAGCTACCTTCCAAGGAATACTCGAGTCTCAAGCCATAGAATTCCATTGGCCAACCTTCAAGTATGATATGATTCGATTTGCACCTGCAACCCCGAACTTCAAACTTCGAATTCTCTTCTCACTATACTGTTCACAGCTCCGATACCATGTGGAATAATCTCTACAGATCGCGCTCCGATACCATGTAGAAAATTTCTGCAAATCCAACTCTGATAGCATGTAGAGATTTCTACAAATCCAACTCTGATACCATGTAGAAAAGTTCTAAAAACCTGTCTCTCATACCATGTAGAAAATCTGTTGGTAGGTTAACCCGATAATGCAATATAAATCAAAGCAGAATACTATAATGTACTTCCACTATAAATTTGTGGAAGCTTAAATATCGAGCTGAATAATATAACTAGAAGAAGAAGAATCAATGCACAATACACATGAAAATACTTTGGGGAAAGGCTCAGCTAAAAACCCCACTATCTCTATTATCATACAAGGTGGAAATACATAGGAATTATACAAAGCCTTAGCTCTCACAACTAGCCATCTCTAAGTACAATCCTCACAGATGCTCACATTCAATCTTGGCTTCTCTCAAGCCTTCCTCTCTACCCTCCAAGCTCCTATTTCCTTGCATTGTTCCTTGTGGATGATCAGCCTTTACCAAGTGGATGATCTCTTCTCACACACGGCCAGAACTGCGCAATCGTCAAGGAATGATTCCTTGACTGCATGCATGAGTTTTCTTTATAAGAAAACACATGCAACTGATAGTAAACTATCCTTGACTTTAATATCAACTGGGTCTTTCTCAGAATAGACATGCATGATTTTTTGATGAGGGAATCTTCAATTAACTGGAGTACACTAGTTTAGTGCATGCACCCATCAACTGACTATTAACTCACTATTAGTTCCTCAAACAGTTTGGAACTAATTTAACTGGACTTAACTCAGTAAACTGAGTTAACTAATTACAACTCAAATATAACTCAATCTTATCCCCTTAATTTAAGGGATAACTCTTGCATGACTTCAGAAAGACTTCTAACTTGAATTTCTCCAACTAATTAATTCAAAATAAATTAAATAATTATTTCCAAGTAGCTGTTAAGACTAAATTCGATTTTAATTCAAGAACAAATTAAATTGGAATATTCCTATTGCCATATTTCAACACCAACAACGAGTTGACTCAAAGAGATGAAGCTCTTGGCTAGGGCCCAACCCTAGTAGTAGAGGTTCCTCTTATTTTTGTATATGTATGCTTAGATTGCATCCATAGTTAGTTGCTGAAGTTATTTATACTTTATTTCATTTACAAGTACCTGAATGATTGTTTAGTTTTGCTTCCATTTGTTGAAAAGGTAGATCAGTGGTACAATAGTGAAATTGAATACTTCAGAAAATCTTGTGATAGTAGTCTCTTTCTCATCTCCCTCATGGGATCTGTTAGAGTCGGTCTTGTCAGTCCTCTGTCAGAGATGAAAACTCTTTCTGCATTTCATTTTTAGGTGTCTCGCTTGTTTCACTCAATTGCTTTCGCTAGGGAGCATGCCATTGTCTGACGGAGGGGTTCGGTGTTCTTGTTTCCCTCATGCTTGTACGTTCCCGGGCTAGTCAAAATTTCTCTATGTTCAACAAAGGTCATTTCAATCATTCATAGTCATTATGCTATTTTGGTCAAGAAGAGTTATTTTCAGAGTCTAGGTCTAGTGGTTGGTGTTCAAACATGTCGAATAATGCCCGCAGGCCATGAGGATGGTTTTCGAAGAGGTTCTTAGTTCAAAAGTTCATCATCAAACACATTTGAGGACATTTCTTATTCAAAACTCTGTTTTGAATAAGAAATTTTCGAATTCATTTTTTGTAATAATCATGTATTTCTTTTCTGCCATGGATTTTTCAAAGAAGGCTCTGGTTTTCCTTTGCCATACATCAACGCCAATATCCCTGTAAAAAACAACCAAGTTCATCAGCTCAAAACTCAGAAAGTCAGTGAGAAAGAAAGCAAGTGAGAAAGCCAAACGATAGAAGTTTCATTAAATGATAAAGTGCCAAAATGAAAAACATTACAAAGTGGGTTTTGGAGGAAGAAAAAATCAAATCCAACTCTTGCAAGATATTTCTCCAAGTTATATAAATCATTTGTGTCAAATTACATTCATAAAATCTTATAGCGAAGTCGAATTTGGAGGTTGAAGAACAAGCTGCAGTTTGAAAAGCCGTGACTATGTTAAAAGTTGGAGTGCGGCGCATACAACAAGTGGCGCGACACACTGGAGGAGCACGATGCTCTGGGAGAAGTTTCCTAGTTTAAATTTACATGGGCGCGACGCTATGGGCAAGTGGCGCAGCACTCACAACCTATCATCCAAAAAATGCCTGAAAATCCTCCAAATCAACATTGAATTTCTTAAATTTGTCAGGTAGGGTCGAAATCTCGGTTGCTCATCCATTTTTGTGCTAGTGTGATGGTAGTATATGGTTCCAAATGTTTGAAACAAAACTTCCAAACTCTACCTCTTAAAGTCATCAAGCCAATTGTTGTAAGGGTTGCAAATTAATAGTGTTGGTGCCAAAGTTCCTCCTCCATTTCATTTTTCCCTTCTCTCCATCATTGCCTTCTTCCCTATTCCATTTTTCCCATTTTTCCCTACCCTAATACATTACTAAACTCCTATTCCCTATCCCCTACCACTTATTTCCAAATGTAAAAAATCCCCAAAACCCTACCCTATGCAAAATTCCCAAACCCTCCTACATTTCCCTAAACAAAATCTATCCTAATAATCCTAATCCCTTCATTTTTTCCCCTCCCTAACAAGCCCTTGTTACATTGCTCCCTTGGTGACAGATTTCAACCATATTACAACAACAGTCCAACACAGTCTTGCAACCAGCATTCATTGCTCCAAGCAGTTTTCATCGCATTAATTATGTCATCTGATTATTCATCTGACTATGAGGTGGAGACTCATAGTGACTCACCCAAGGAAGAACAGGCTCCTCGGAGGCCTCATAAATGTGACAGATATGTTAGAGAAGAACTAATCACCCTCACAGAATTGCAGGCCTGCCCTTTTGTTGTTTCTTGCTTTCAGTTTCAATCATGCTATGAATTTTGTGAGAATGTGGCTAGTGTTCAATTCCATCGTGAGTTGGCTCATCTTTTTGTACTGCATTTATGTGGAAATCAAGTTACTTTGGCTGGGGTCACCTTTACACTTACACCGGAAACTATCTCATTAGCCACTGACATGCCTAACATTGGTGAACCATGGAATAAGTAGCAGAAGATTGACCGCCAACACTAGGAGCCATATATTAAACCCAGTTTCTTGAGGCAACTCAAGAGAGTGTTCCCATTCTGATATCTCAAAGATGAATATGCTCCCTTAATGAAATTAGTCATGAAGTATTTCAGTTGTGAAGTTCGCTTCTCACGTGTATCTGCTTATCATATCAGGTTGCTCATGCATTTCACTCGGGTACGCATGATGAAAATCCCATTGTTCATATGCCGAAACATAGAAAGGATGACTACCCTTGTGCAGAACAAGACCCCTGAATAGAAGTTCAGCAACATTTACCATTTTTATCTCATCAAGATTTTGGTGGTGCATCAGCTTGAGTTACAGGGAATCACTTGGGAGGATTTTATCCCTCCTGATTTTTTCAGAGCTCCACTGGGACCTTCAGAGGTTAGATTTGAGACAGGTGGACCTTCTCATCAGTATGAGCACCATGAGACCATTAGTGTGCCCGTGTTCATCACATATCATAGGAGCACTAGACATTTGTTTGCAGCAGCAGAGCGAGTGTTATCTCCACCCAGGGTGGAAGGGGCCTCGCTTCCGACATCAGCACCACTGGTACAGGATAGAGGTAAAGGGCCAATGCATGGCGAGGGGCCTTCAAGTGAGCATGAGACTGATTTAATTCTCATCGAGGATGATGATGCAGCTGTGGGCCAAAATGTCAAAGAAATCATGCAAGAACAACAGATACAGATTCAGGATTTGTCTCGCAACTTAGAGAGGGCCAAGTGGATTATCAGATACCTTGAGCAACGAAACAAGCAACTTGAAGATCAACAAGTTTAGATAGAGTTGCAACTGATCAAAGAAAATCGACAGCACATCAAGGCAGCACAAGGCGAACCCATGGAGCAAAAGGATGAGGACCGAGAGTTTATTTTGGAGAAATTGAACATGCACTTAGAGGAACTACTGGACAAGGCCGATAGGGACAATGCATTGCTGAGACACATGGCTTTTTATTATAGGGTGCAGAACATGAGTTCTAGAGCAAGAATCAGGAGTCTCAAGGCGAAATTTGAAAGGGCAATGAAGAAGCAAAGACGGAAAAAATAGCTTGATCATCTTCAGATATTGGCCGAGGCATCCTTGGCTTGTCATGACTCTTGATGGAGGAGCTCCCACCCAAATTTCAAGAAATTTGGGGCATTTTTGGTATTTTGAGAAAATTTTCCCTAAGAAACAGAGTTTTTCTCCCACAGCGTCACGCCACGTGGCACGCGCTCTTCCTAGGGAGCTCCAAATGAGAAATCATTTGAATTTTTGGATTTTCCATGGAAAATCATGACTACTCGTTCATGGCCAAGAATTTTGGGTAATTTTTGAGTCCTTAGGATGCCGAAAACATGCAAACATGACCTCTCTACCCCTAGTTTGACACACAGGAAGCAGTCTTGGCAGATTGAAGTTTTGGAGGGGAAAATGAGCACCAAATTTAGAAATTCCACTTGGGTTGGAAAGTAGACAGGTAGGGATTTCTAAAAAGAACATGTGGGATCAATTTGGACTTAAGAAAGTTCCTCAAAATTAGCTCCAAATTAGTGTGATGCATGCATCTTTTGGCGCGACGGACAGAGCTCGAAAGGCCAAATCACTTCCGCTCCGCAAGAATTCGATTTGCAATTTTCTCCAAGTTGGCCCGTTCATTAACAATACATTTTTCCCAGCATCAGAGGCAAAGTTTAAAAACATTTTCATTAAAGGTTGGCTTTTATCCAAGTGGAAAAAGGAAGGCGAGCAGTCACCCAAGAGATCTACGCTACATTTTTGTTTGTTTTTTATTGGTCATCAGAGAAATTAAAGTGAATCACTGCTTCTGTTACTGATGGTTGGCTTTTCATTTCTAGTTTGTAATAATTTAAAAAACTCCCCAACTTTGGGTCGATCCACTTTCTGATAGTGAAGCTTATTTATTGTATGAAAAACCATTTGCAAAGGATTGGTTGAAGTTTCTGGGAATAGTGTAATGAAAAACCCAGCATATTCATTGTACAGCTTGGCTAGGAGATTAATGAAAAATGATGCAGCTCTGATTTATGAGATTCCTATGGCGTGAGTTTTAGCATGTGTTTATTTCTCTATTTCATATGTAACGTGTAATGTTTTGCAACTCATTCATATTCATTTCCAGTTGAATGTTTTTTTTTAGTAGGAAAGGTAGAATCCATTTTTATGCTCTGCCTTGTAAAGCATTCATACTTTGTGTGTTTTCCTCTGTTTGAGAAGGATTCATGTATATGCCCTTTTTAGCGTTCTCAACTATCTTTCCACCACATATTATTTCAGTTTGATTGCTAAAACCTCCATGCCTATCTTGCCTCACGAAATATTCTGCGTCTTGATTTAATTTCCCATCTCAGGCGTTGCTTTGGCCCTACAAAGCCTAGAAACTTCAGTGATTCAAAAATCGCCTTTTTCCATATCTATTTACTAGCCTAAAATCAATATTCATTGTAAGTCATCTCAGATCATATTGTTTATTCTTCACTGAGCGTGACCCGGAGAGAGCCCTCTCTTGTTCTGGTAGGACTAGCTACCAAACTGAGCATGGTTTGTGGTTACCCTGAATTTTTCCTTCCTTCAGCCTAAGGAAGATTTAGGCTCTAACAGGATAATGCTTTGAGGGCCCCACTCTCATAGCCCCAAAAACATATTTGTCCCTTTAGATCATTGCATGGCTAGGGTTCTTGATTGAGTATATTATTGCTTATAATTCCTTAGAAGTACATGTAGTTTTCATTTTGGTTTCTTGAAGTTTTTGTAGTCTAGAAAACATTGTATTTCACAGATTTCACCATTAGCCATCAATAACTCTATTTTTCCTAAATTCAACTCATCTTTTCCATATTTAAATGAAGTTATGCATAAATGAAGGAAAGAATTTGTGTTGTTGCAGGAGTTTCTGATCTGCAGGGAGAACTCATTTCATCATCCTCATCCAGTCTTCTTCACCCATACTTCCAAAGTCTACCAACCCCTAATCCTAATTTCTATTTTGTAGCAAAGTGGACATATTCCTTGAGAAAATTCGACCATCTTGAATAGTTGGGATGAGCCTTGGGTAGTGTACACCTCCTCTATGCCTTATCCCATCATCAGACACCTTTCCCACACTTTATTCTACGTCTCCTACCTTCCTATAGCTTTCAACCTATTTCCTATAGTAAACCAGGACAACCTATAGTAAAACCAAGACATGCTATAGTACTATAGGAAACCTTGTAGTAGCCTTTATTAAGTTCGAATTGAGCATAAATGATCACATGAGCTTAGGTTAGGCCTCCACTTGTCTTTCATACCCTAAGTACCATTCTGGAAATGTTTCGCCATGCCTTTCTCCCCTACAAAAGATCAGAGTGGTTCACTTAGCATTTACATTTATAGAATTGAAAATAAAAGACTCTTTACTACAATTTCTAGTTAGTACATGCATAAAACAGTCATAGTAGTTTTAGGATAATTTCCATGGTTATTTACTCTTAATAACTAGATGTTAGAATTCAAGGTTAAATTAGGTCTCTTTTACAAATAATATGTGTAAATTCTTAGCTAGATAATTTCATGTCACTTCATAGCTCTTTCTAATTCAACATTTTCATTTCTTAGAGTAGGCAACATTTCCTTTTTGCATTAAAGATAGTTTTCCATTTGTTGTTACTAGTCAGACTCCTTTTAGTCAATAGAAGATGAGTTTGAAAAACCCTAGTGCTCTATCGCCCCAGTTGAAAAGTGACAAGAGTAGACCATTGCATCTATTGTGTATACAACACTGTCACCTCCAAGTTTGTGAACCCCGAGTTGATGAAGTAAAGTTGGTAGCCTTAGGAGTTGCAGCATCCTTGCTGCAATACTAGAGGTCATTACTTTTTGGTGTTGTTTCCAAGGAGGTGTCTAGGTAGATGTGATTTGTGCTTTCCTTTCCATTTAAGATTTAGTAAATAGATGCAATTCCTTCTTTCCTTTTGTTTTTAGTTCAACATATAGTTGTAATTTTTGCTTTCCTTTCCATTTAAGATTAAGTAAATAGATGAAATTCATGCTTTCCTTTTGTTTTTCATTCAACAGATAGTTGCAATTTTTTGTTTCTTTCCATTCTATAGGTAGTTCCATTCAGAAAATAGTTGCAAATCCTGCTTTCTTTCCATTCTGTAAGTAGTTCTGGAAAAAAACCTAAAAAAATTAAAAAATATTCCTTTCGTGCCTCGTAGGAGTAGAGACAACTTAGGAAGATTTTTGCCAAATACCCCCACACCATCTAACAACCAACCTTCCCTATTCTTCGGTGGTTGTGAGCTAGAGGATCCATTAGGTGAATAACTAAAGATATTTGAAGAGCCTATTGGGTAAGAAGAAGAAGAAACCATTCCACTAACCTACACCATGGCTGAAAATAGAAATGGAATTGAAAACTGAAATGGAGATGAAAACATAATTGAGGGTGATTTTCTCATCAGAGAAACTAATGGAGATGCTAGGATGAAAAACATAAGTCTCTTTTCCCTTCCTCACTTGCATGGCTTAACATTAGAGGAACCTGATACCTTTTTGTTTGTGTTTGTTGTCATATGGAGAACTTATGATTATACCTTTGACGACCAAAAGTTGAAATTGTTCCCAAGCACCCTTAAGGATGCAACCTTCTGTTGGTTCATGGATTTACCTAGGGAAAACATCACTACCTGGACTCAAATGCAACAAGCATTCAACAATAAGTACATTGATTATTGTAGGTCCAAAGAAACCAAGAGGAAATTTTTAGAATGACCTTAGGACATGATGAATCTTTGGAATATTATGAGGAAAGGTTCCAACGAAGCTACAAAAGAGCCAGTTGCACCCTCAATCCTGAATCACTCAAGCTAGTCCTTCTTAGAGGGATCATGGAAGACCTCCTAGAAACTTTGAACATGCTGTGAGGAGGGGACATCTACCATTTATCCTATGATGATATCAAGAAAATTTTCAAAAATCATTTTAGGGCAGCTAGAAAGAAGGGTAGGGCTAGTCAATATTTGGTTATTTCATCCTCATCTAACACATCCATCAAAAATGAAATTGAGAACATGTTGGAAGAATTTAAGAGTGCAATTTTGCATACCCTTTCTCTGCAAATGGAAACCATATAGATCAAGAGGAAGCAGGAGGAAGAAGAAAGAGCTTTAGTTTTCTTTTTACCTAGATGCACCAACAGGCACCTTAGAAATGAGTGTCAATTGAATCTTATAGAGATCTGCTCAGTCTATGAGGAGAACCACTCCACTGACAAGCGCCCTTCTCTTCCTGGATTGAATTTTTTGTATCATGGAACTGAATGTGTGACTAAACAACTCTGAGAAATCAACCAAAGGAGGCCTCAAAGACACCGACCATAGCAGCAAGGCATGCAAAGGATGTCCTATTCATATTACAACCCTAACTAGAATGAATCCATTCCCCCTTGGTTTCCTCCTGCTCATCCTTCATGGTTCGTTCGAGTGGGAGCAATGGAAGAAGATGGTAAGTTTAGGGTTGAGAAATTTAACGGCCAAAACTTCTCACTATGGAAGATTATCTGTATCAGAAATATCTATACCTACCATTGGGCGGAAAAGCAAAGATGTTGATGCGTATGACAGACGAAGAATGGAACCTTCTCGATAAAAAGGCACTCGAAACAATACGGTTGTGCCTCGCAGCATCGGTCACCTTCAAAATTTTGAAGGAAACAACGACAGAGGGTTTGATTAAGGCGTTGGAGAAACTATATGAAAAACCCTCGGCCTCAAACAAGGTATTTCTTATGAAACAGT
>APFE030133394.1:31313-107793 GCA_000404065.3 Pinus taeda
TGGAATTCGTAGAGAGAAGACAGTTCCAAGAACACCACAAGAAAATGGTGTGTCAGAAAGGATGAACAGAACAATCATGGAGTGTGCAAGGTGCATGAGATTACATGCAGGATTGCCTTTACATTTTTGGGTAGATGCTATAGATACTGCTGTTTATCTAATAAACAGAAGGCCTTCAAGTTCCTTGGATGGTGGTGTTTCAGAGGAAGCATGGACATGTAAAAAGATAAACTACTCTTTTTTAAAGCCTTTTGGTTGTGAGGCCTTTGTCCATATTGATAAAGAAAATAGAACAAAGCTTGAGGCAAAGTCAAAGAAATGTACCTTTATTGGATATGGTGTTAATGATTTTGGTTATTGCTTATATGATTATGAAAATCACAAAATCATTAGGAGCAGAGATGTAATATTCAATGAAAAGGTCTTGTATAAGAATCAGTTGTAGGAAAAGAAACAGGAAAAAGGAAACAAGGAAGACGCAGTCCTTGATGAAATCACTGAAAAAGTAAATGTGCCTGAAAATAATAATAATCAACAACCACCACAACAGCAACAGGCACCACAAACACCTAAAAGTGGTGTTAGAAGATCTACCAAGATAAGTAGACCCCCTGAACGATACTCTCCTTCATTATATTATTTATTGTTGACTATTTCTGGTGAACCCGAATGTTATGAAGAAGCAATGCAGGTTGAAAGAAGGAAGAAGTGGGAGGTAGCCATGGAAGAAGAGGTGGACTCCTTAATGCATAACTAGACTTGGGACTTAGTTAGGTTTCCTGCAGGAAAAACTACATTGAAGAATAAATAGGTTTACAAGCTGAAGGAAGAAGATGGAGGAAAACAGAGGTACAAAGCTAGACTTGTGGTGAAGGGGTTTGCACAGAAGAAAGGTATTGATTTTGATGAAATATTTTCTCTTGTTGTTAAAATTACTTCAATCATAACTATTTTAAGTCTAGTAGTAGCTGAAGATTTACATCTTGAGCAATTAGATGTAAAGACAACCTTTCTCCATGGGGATTTAGAGGAAGAAATATATATGTAGCAGCCACAAGGATATGAGGTGAAAGGGAAGGAGAAACTAGTGTGTAGGTTGAAGAAGAGCTTGTATGGATTAAAATAGGCTCCAAGGCAGTGGTATCTAAAATTTGACAATTTTATGTCTGAACAAGGTTATACTAGATGTCACTCTGATCATTGTGTTTATCTGAAAAAGCAAAATGATGGCAGCTATATTATATTGTTATTGTATGTAGATGACATGCTTGTTGCAGGATCTAACATGCAGGAAATAAATGTGCTCAAAAGAAAATTGGCAAATTCATTTGCAATGAAGGATTTGGGAGCTGCAAAAAAAATCCTTGGTATGAGAATAACTAGAGACAGGAAAAATCATAAATTAACATTGTCTCAGAATGAGTACATACAAAAGGTGTTGAAAAGATTTAACATGCACAATGAAAAACCAGTTAGTACGCCTTTTGCTAGCCATTTCAAACTTAGTAAGGAAATGTGCCCAAAGACCCAAGAAGACATGGATTATATGTCTAATGTTCCATATGCATCAGTAGTTGGAAGCTTAATGTATGAAATGGTCTGTACAAGGCCTGATATTGCACATGCAGTGGGAGTTGTAAGAAGGTACATAAACAATCCAGGAAAGGAACATTGGATGGAAGTGAAATGGATTCTCAGATATTTGAAAGGTACCACAAATCAAGCATTATGCTTTGGTGGTTCAAACATTTCTCTATAGGGATATGTTGATGCAGATATGGAAGGTGACAGAGATAACAGGAGGAGAACTAGAGGATATGTATTTACTATAGGTGGAATAGCTGTCATTTGGGTTTCAAAAATCCAAAGTTGTGTTGCACTTTCAACAACAAAAGCAGAGTATGTTGCTACTACAAAGGCTAGTATAGAAATGATTTGGTTACAAAGGTTTATGGGTGAATTGGGTAAGAAGCATGATATGGGCACGTTATATAGTGATAGCCAAAGTGCCATTCATCTTGCAAAGAACTTAACATTTCATTCTAGGACTAAACACATACAGCGCAAGTACCATTTCATACAATCATTGTTGGAAGATGGAGAGTTGAAGCTGCAAAAAATACACACTAGCCAGAATCTTGCAGATATGCTAACAAAAGTTGTAACCAGGGAGAAATTAATAATATGCATAGTTTCAATTGGTCTTAAAGGATGACGATGAAGATGAGAAATAGTCGGTCCAAAGAGGAGTCATTGTCCAGCAAATGAAGCAATGATGGAGTTGCTACAATCATTCTCCAAGTGGGAGATTGTTGGGTGTGGAGCATGATTATTTAGAGGTCTTTGTTTCAGCCAGATGTATACCCCAGGAAGTTTGTACACCCCTCCACGCGGGGGGTTGCGGGGGGAACTTGTCCAGCAGTCCCCCGGCAGGGGTTTCGGGGGCAGCACCCCCGAAGCTAAAAACACATGTAAAATTGCCTTGTAAAAGTATAGTAATTTCTAATCAATCTAGGTCGTTCATTAGGTGGATGATCTGACGGTAGAAATTATGTTTAGTTTAGGGTTTTTATCCTTAGAAGGAAACCCCTCTCTTTGTATGAGGGCATTGTATTGAGGCTATGTAATATAGATGTGTATTTTCCAAGAGAGAAACAAAGAGGTGAGATTGTGAGAGAAAATAGAGGATATTACAATGGATTTGCTATAGGTTGTGTCTCTTCATTTTGCTAGATAATAGAAAGGAAGGATTGGCTGTTCGGGGTGGATGTAGCCCAAACTGGGTGAACCACGTATATCTGTGTCTCTCTGGTTTTATGCATTTTTTGTGTTTATATTTATGCAATATTATATGTGTTCGATTTCTCTGTAATATATAATTTTCTAACAACTGGTATCAAAGCCGAAGGTCTATTTGGCTGATAAACTCGTAGGAAAGAAGGTTTCCTGGTTCGAATGGGAGCAATGGCGGAAGATGGTAAGTTTAGGGTCGAGAAATTTAACGGTCAAATCTTCTCGTTGTGGAAGATGCAGATGGAATATTATCTGTATCAGAATGATCTGTACCTACCATTGGGCGAAAAAACAAAGATGCCGATGGGTATGATAGATGAAGAATGAACCTTCTCGATAGAAAGGCACTTGGAACAGTACAGTTGTGCCTCGCAGCATCGGTCGCCTTCAACATTTCGAAGGAAACAATGACAGAGGGTTTGATTAAGGTGTTGGAGAAACTATATGAAAAACCCTCGGCCTCAAACAAGGTATTTATTATGAAACGGTTATTTAATATGAAGATGTTGGAAGGTGGATCTATTGCAGATCATTTAAATGATTTTAATACTGGTACAAGTCAGTTATGTTCCGTAGGGGTAAACTTTGATGATGAAGTTAGAGCTCTATTATTCTTGTGCTCATTGCCAGAAAGTTGGAATGGTTTAGTAATGGCCATTAGTAACTCTGTGTTTGGATCTAGTACTTTAAAGTTTGATGATGTTGTCGGTGCTATCCTTAGCGAGGAAATGCGACGGAAAAGCTCCGTGAGACATCGGGAAATGCTTTGAGTGCAGAGTCTAGAGGAAGAAAAATGGAAA
The DNA here is from genome assembly GCA_000404065.3 of Pinus taeda. Lineage (NCBI taxonomy): Eukaryota > Viridiplantae > Streptophyta > Pinopsida > Pinales > Pinaceae > Pinus > Pinus taeda. Next base: position 34,907 of record APFE030133394.1, read on the forward strand.
GAGGAAAGAGCTCAGGATATCGCAGTAAATCAAGGAAAGGCAGATCCAAGTCCAGATCGGGGAGAGTTTGCTGGAAATGCGGAAAGAAAGGACACCTAAAGAAAGACTGTAGATCTCGGAAGGGAAAAGAAGGAGATTCACAGCAAGAAAACAATCATGAAGCAAATGTGATAGGTGAGGTGTTATAAGATGCTTTGATTCTTTCTTTCGAAAATATTACTGATTCCTGGGTGGTAGATTCAGGGGCCTCATTCCATGCCACACCTGATAAGAAATACTTTCATGACTATGTTCAAGGAAATTTTGGACAAGTTCGTTTGGGTGATGATAAACCCTGTAAAATTGTTGGAATGGGTAAGGTTCTTGTAAAACAGTAGAATGGAAACCAATGGCTACTAAAGGAGGTAAGGCATGTTCCAGATCTAAAGAAAAATCTGATTTCAACAGGGCAGTTAGGGGGTGAAGGTTTTGTGATAACTTTCACAGATAAAGCTTGGAAGGTCACCAAAGGAGCCCTGGTAATAGCAAAAGGCGAAAATGTTGGTACATTGTATTTATGCAATGGTATTTCTAACTCTGTTAATGCTTTAACTTCCAAAGGAGTAGATGCAACATTATGGCATCATATGCTTGGACACATGAGTGAAAAAAGGATGAAGATTCTTCACTCAAGGAATTTGTTGCCGGGTTTGAAGAATGTTGATTTGGACTTCTGTCAGAATTGCATTTATGGAAAACAGAAGAGAGTCAGATTTCTTAGAGTTGGGAAAGAAAAGAAGAGCGAAAAATTAGAGCTTGTGCATACAGATGTATGGGGACCTGCTCAGGTATCATCTCTAGGTGGCTCTCGTTATTATGTTACTTTTATTGATGATGCAACTAGAAAAACTTGGATTTATTGTATTAAGAATAAATCTGATGTATTTGATACTTTCAAGAGATGGAAAGCTTTGGTTGAGATTGAGATAGGAAAGAAATTGAAGTGTCTTAGATCAGACAATGGAGGTGAATATTGCAGCAAAGAGTTTGATAGGTACTATTCAGAGCATGGAATTCACATAGATAAGATAGTTCCAAGAACACCACAAGAAAATGGTGTGTCAAAAAGGATGAATAGAACAATCATGGATTGTGCAAGGTGCATGAGATTGCATACAGGATTGCATTTACAGTTTTGGGCAGAAGCTATAGATACTATTGTTTATCTAATAAACAGAGGGCCTTCAAGTTCCTTGGATGGTGGTGTTCCAAAGGAAGCATGGACAGGTAAAAAGGTAAACTACTGTTTTTTAAAGCCTTTTGGCTGTGAGGCCTTTGTCCATATTGATAAATAAAATAGAACAAAGCTTGAGGAAAAGTCAAAGAAATGTACCTTTATTGGATATGGTGTTAATTATTTTGGTTATCACTTATATGATTATGAAAATCACAAAATCATTAGGAGCATAGATGTAACATTCAATGAAAAGGTCGTGTATAATAATCAATTGCAGGAAAAGAAACAGGAAAAAGAAAACAAGGAATACACAGTTCTTGACAAAATCACTGAAAAAATAAAGGTGCCTAAAAATAATAATAATCAACAACAACGACAACAACAACCACCACAACAACAATAGGCACCCCAAACACCTGAAAGTGGTGTTAGAAGATCTACCAGGATAAGTAGACCCCCTGAATGATACTCTCCTTTGTTATATTATTTATTGTTGATTGATTTTGCTGAACCCAAATGTTATGAAGAAGTAATGCAAGTTGAAAGCATGAAGAAGTGGGAGGTAGCCATGGAAGAAGAGATGGACTCCTTAATGCATAACCAGACTTGGGACTTAGTCAAGTTGCTTGCAGGGAAAAATACATCGAAGAATAAATGGGTTTACAGGCTGAAGGAAGAAGATGGAAGAAAACAGAGGTACAAAGCTAGACTTGTGGTGAAGGGGTTTGCACAGAAGAAAGGTATTGATTTTGATGAAATATTTTCTCCTATTGTTAAAATGACTTCAATAAGATGTAAAGACAACCTTTCTCCATGGGGATTTGGAGGAATAGATATATATGAAGCAGCCATAAGGATATGAGGTGAAAGGGAAGGAGAAACTAGTGTGCAGGTTGAAGAAGAGCTTGTATGGCTTAAAAAAGGGTCCAAGGTAGTGGTATCTAAAATTTGACAAGTTTATGTTTGAACAAGGTTATACTAGATGTCACTTTAATCATTATGTTTATCTGAAAAAGCAAAATGATGGCAGCTATATTATATTGTTATTGTATGTAGATGATATGCTTGTTGTAGGGTCTAACATGCAAGAAATAAATGTGCTCAAAAGAAAATTGGCAAATTCATTTGCAATGAAGGATTTGGGAGTTGCAAAACAAATCCTTGTTATGAGAATCACTAGATACAGGAAAAATCGCAAATTAACATTATCTAGGAATGAGTACATACAAAAGGTGTTGAAAAGATTTAATATGCACAATGCAAAACCAGTTAGTACACCTTTCGCTAGCGATTTCAAACTTAGTAAGGAAATGTGCCCAAAGACCCAAGAAGACATGGATTATATGTCTAAAGTTCCATATGCATTAGCAATTGGAAGCTTAATGTATGCAATAGTCTGCACAAGGCTTGATATTGTATATGCAATGGGATTTGTAAGCAGGTACATGAACAATCCAGGAAAGGAACATTGGATGGAAATGAAATGGATTCTCATATATTTGAAAGGTACCACAAATCAAGCATTATGCCTTGGTGGCTCAAACATTTCTCTACAGGGATATGTTGATGCAGATATGGAGGAGTACAATAGGATATGTATTTAGTGTTGGTGGAACAACTGTTAGTTGGGTTTCAAAATCCAAAGTGTTGTTGTGCTTTCAACAATAGAAGCAGAGTATGTTGCTGCTACAGAGGCTAGTAAAGAAATGATTTGGTTACAAAGGTTTATGGGTGAATTGGGTAAGGAGCATGATATGGGCACATTATACAGTGATAACCAAAGTGCCATTCATCTTGCAAAGAACTCAACATTTCATTCTAGGACTAAACACACATAGCTCAAGTACCATTTCATACGATCAGTGTTGGAAGATGGAGAGTTGAAGCCGGAGAAGATACACACTAGCCAGAATCTTGCAGATATGCTAACAAAAGTTGTAACCAAGGAGAAACTGAGAATATGCTCAGTTTCAAATGGTCTTCAAGGATGACGATGAAGATGAGAAACAACTAGGTCCAATGAGGAGTCATTGTCCAGCAAATGAAGAAACAGTGGAGTTGCTACAATCATTCTCCAAGTGGGAGATTGTTGTGTGTGGAGCATGATTGTTCAGAGGTCTTTGTTTCAACCAGATGTATACCCTAGGAAGTTTGTACACCCCTCCATGCGGGGTGGTGTGGGGGGTACTTGTCCCCCCCGTGGGGGTCGGGGGGACCGATCCCCCCCAGCTGGGGGGCTCAGGGGCAAAGCCTCCAAAGCTAAAAATAGATGTAAAATTGCCTTGTAAAAGTATAGTAATTTCTAGTCAATCTGGGCCATTCATTAGGTGGATGATCTGACGGTAGAACTTATGTTTAGTTTAGGGTTTTTTACCCTAGAAGGCAACCCCTCTCTTTGTATGAGGGCATTTTATTAAATATGTGTAATATATGTGTATTCACCGAGTGAGAAGCAGAGAGGTGAGACTGTGAGAGAAAACAAAGGATATTACAATGGATCTGTTGTAGGTTGTGTCTCTTCATTTTGCTAGATAATAGAAAGGAAGGACTGGATGTTCGGGGTGGACGTAGACCAAACCGGGTGAGCCATGTATATCTGTGTCTCTCTTGTTTTATGTGTTTTCTATGTTTATATTTCTGCAATATTTTATGTGTTCCATTGCTCTGTAATAAATAATTTTATAACAAATAGTTCCCAAAGTCAAACAATTAACTTCCTATTCCTTGAAGAGACATTTTCCTCACTTTCCATAATATCTGCCTCACTCCCTATTTAATATTCGTTAGATTCCATGGGAATGTCACATTAGAGAGGTTAATTGAAATGAGAGGCATAGTTTTTGAGTGAAGGATGACAAAAGCCATGGTTAATACTAATGAATGTCACAAATTTGATTGCCTTCAAGCCTTATAGGTTTCCATAATTATCGACTATAGTAGAATTCCTTCCATCATTGCGGATGTCACACTATTTCTAAGGATTCTAATTTAGCCATAACCTAACTATCTCTAGTCCAAATACACCAATGATTAAACATTAACGAATGAAAGGGGACTGAAGGTATGGGAATTGGGGGAACACATTCCCACCAATTAACTTAGTCTCAAAAAAATGGAGAGGCCATGGGATGAGGGAGGCGTAATAAATATACTTCATAGACATCAATTAGGGGATGGTAGTTTTTTCAATGATTCCATTGATTTCTACTTATCCTCCCTCCAACAGGTAGGATCTATTGGCCAGGTAGTTTGAGGATATTTTACAGGGAATAATTAGAAAAATATCCCAAAATACTAATGATGTGAATAAATAGCACACTTAGCATATTATCAATTGGGCGAGTCTTTGTTATAATATGGTGAATAATGAGGAAGGAGTGACCCAAGATAGTTATATCATTGATGCACCTTTTGGATGCTAAGTTTATCCCTAATATAATATCATACATCACTGCTTGATTGTTCGATTTTATGCAAGGCCCTGACGATAATGTATCCATAATTATTCCCTCGATATTTAAAAGAATCCCTCCCCCTCTTTCCACCCACATTTTAATCAAATTTTTAATTATTAATTACTTAAGGAAAATCAATAGGACTTGGGAGAATTTCTTATTTTGGGGAGGTTTTTTGAGTGAATTTCTGTCAAGAGTAAAACTAGCAAAAGAAAGAAACAAAGAAAGGCTTAAAACCCTATCCAGACTAATTAAATTCCAAAACAATCAACCCCGTTTATCCTTACCAGAAATAGAAGGAAATATTTTATGGACAAACACATTGAAAACCTTGTTTCAATTCTTGTGGTAGAAAGGGTATATGTAAGAAACGATAAGAGGGTTCTTGACGAAAATCCTTCAGCCTCCCATCAAGAACAATTTTTGGACTTGAAAGAAGAGAACCTTACTGATAAGTTTTGTGGTGATAAATATTAGGAAGGTTTATAAGTAAATCTCAGTGAAACAGGGGATTTAGAGGGTCAAACCAAATCATGCAAACATGTACAGAGATAGAAGGAAAATGAGGTTACTTTAGCTGAGATTTATGGGATGATAAAACCCCATGCAAGGCACACAAATAAGCTTAGGCTCAACTCCAAATTTCAGCAAAACCCAACCTTGAATGATCAAGTGATTGATCTTTAGGATACACCTTTAAGGGACTTAAGAATCAATAAACAGGAAGCTTCAAGTTCCTCTAAAAAGAATGAGATCCAGAAATACAGTAAAGGAGAAAAACAAGACTCCAATATCAAGAAAATAGAATACAAAAAACAAATCAAATCAAGTAATTTGGACGTCTTGCTAAAATCAACAGAAACATTAAAATGAGCATTGAAAAGGAAACAATGCCAGATGTTTTGGCAATGCTTATCTTCGATTTTGCTTTTGACAATAGTGCAAGATAGTCTGGTAGTGCTTTCATTGTTTTGATTTTGATAGTGTACAACCAGATATTTTGTCACCACCTGAATAATACTCCCTGGAAACAAAAGTTTGAGAGAGACAAGGATATATATTTTTTGAAATATTTCTAGAGGCTATATTTATACAGTAAGAATTATATTAGAAATATAGTGTAAATTTAGGGTAGAGATTAACAGAAAATTGTTATTTTGAGCATATTAATGAATATAAAAATTAGGATATTACGGCTATAAACAACGGGTTTTCCATATTTCGTTTGATATTGTGAGTAACTAGTTCAGATCCAAATCTTCAATAGGTTCTATAGCTACATGCCTACCTTTTTTCCACCATGGATTATGTTTCAAAGGGTCAATGCATCACTTGTTTCTCGCATATATACTTTTGAGGTTTAATTTAAAGTCATCAAGATATGTATATATTTTTAGTATTTTTTAATTAAAAATTTATAGATATTATGGATCTCAAATATTATGGAATTGTCATATAAATCAGATGAAAATGTAAAGAGAGAAGGGTTGGTTTCTGAAGAAAAATAACTTGTGTTGTATTTCAATCGATTTTGAGATTAATAGAGATTTGAAGGCATAAGTATTTGAAATCTTATACGAGAGATTCTTTTATTGATTCTTATAAGTCAATTTTCCTAGTTATGTTTTTCCTGTGCAATTCCATAATTTTTTTTTGTCTTTATATTTCAAACGAAAGTCAAATAAGTTTGCAAAATTCATTTGATTCTCTATTTTACAAGTTGCAAGTACTGTAACTTTTTCTTCTAACATCAAACAAAATTAAATATGATGCTCTATATTGATGTTTGTTTCTTTTTTCACCTGTCAATTTGATAATCCTATATCTAAATAAGCGTTATTCATCTTGCCTCTGAGCTCTGATTGTTCTCCCATAAAATCTTGAAATTTTCATTGGAATGACATCTTATTTGTATCTTATTTGCAATTTGATTATCACATGTGAGCATTGACATGATGTAATATGATTATCGTTCCATTTCATATGTTGTAATATTATATATATAATAGATAAATTAATTATTGCATGAAATAAATAGTAACTTTTCATTCTAAAAGTTTTTTTTGCAGAACAAGGATCTTCTCTAAGATTTGAATGATCCTCATAACATCGATCCAAAACTCATTGGCTCTGATGCTGAGATGGCAAATGATGCTCATGATGACACATATATAGATGACAAAAATCTTGATGTCAATACATATGACGATGATGATGAACATGATGATGATGATGATGAACATGATGATGATCACGATGGTGATGAGCCAGTTGTTGGTAGTAGTAAATGATATTCATGATCATATAGATTGCATCATGGATTATTTTTTATATATTTTTATGATGCCAATTTTCATGGTTACTATCATATGTATCATTTTGACAACCTCCAGCATCATTAGACCGAGTTGTATTTTTTTTTCATCTATCATTTTGACTTAGATCATTTGGACATGACATATCATATTGACTTGTATCATTTTGTTTTACATAATTTATCATTTTTATTTATATCATAGGTACATGATGTATCATTTTCACTTATTCAATTGTTGGCCATGTATCATTTTTACACGTTATTGATCTACTAGTATATGTGAATTTTACTTGTTTTAGTTATATATGATGAAGGTCTTATCACTGTTGACTCATCAATTTTTATATATTGAAAGTGGTTGATGATTTGGATACATATTTATTAAATATGATGGTTTTTATTTACTACCCATAATTGATGTTGTAAAATTCACTTAAATTATAGATATTTGACTCACTTTTTTTATTTATAGATGATGATCATGTTACAATAATTATTTTCTTATTTTATATATACTTGATGTTGTAGATTTTATTTTGATGGACATTCAATAAGTATAATGTTGTTGTTAATATGTATGGATGTTTGTTTCCCTGCAAATTATTTATAAATGTTATCCTCTAAAATATTTCAAATGCATTCATATGACTTACAATATAATCATATAACATATTTAATAGACATGATATATTAAAATAATTTAATTTAAATCAAACATATTAATTTAACTATATGCAAAAATCATTTTTGGAAGCAAAAAAAAAGCAATGGATTCCAAATTGGAAGAAAATCCTAGTGCTATATTTTCCATTATTCTTAGTGCTATTCCTAGTTCTTAGAAGAAAAAAAAGAAGCAAAAATGGAAGCCAAATTGAAAGCCACACTAGAAGAAAAACGAGAAGCAAAATTGGATGAAAAACTAGAAGCTAAACCAGAATCCAAGTTGGAAGCAAATCTAGGCACTAATTCTGGCGCTATTCCTAGTGCTATTTCTATCATGTTTTCCAATGAAATTTTTGGAGCTATTACTGATGATATTGATGGCACTATGTTTGGTGTTATTACCATTACTATCATTGTTTCTCTTACTGTTGTTATATTTGGGGTTATTTTTAGTACTATTATCGTTGTTATTCCTGACACTATTGCCAACGCTATTATTAGTGCTATTACGATTGTTATTATCAATGTTATTGTCATTTTCTATTATTGAAGCTATTTACATTTCTATTTCCATTTCTATTCTCAACACCTCTTTAATCACTATTTTTGGTGCTACTATTGGTGTTGTTATCGGCGCTATTGGTAGTGTTATTTCTGATGTTATTTTTCTGGTTCTACTATAAGCACTATTGACGATGTTATTCCTGGTGTATTTTTGGTTGCTAAATTTTTTATTATTCTAAATATACATGGTTTCACTCCTTTTTGCGTTGGAAAAAGTGTCAAATTCAACTGAAATACACTAAATTTTAGCGTTATTTTAGGCATTATTTTCCTTTTCTATTGTAATGGGTTCCCTTGACACTCGTGCTTCCCAAGGCACCGTTTTAATGGTAAAATCAGTATCTCTTTTGGGTGGTAACCCAGGAATTTCATCTAGGAAAACATCCTTGAACTACCACACCACTACAAAGGCATCCAAGGTCTTCCTTCCCATTTTCTGAAATGAGTCTTCCACCTATACTGCAAAGATTTTTCAACCCTTCCTTGTATATGTTTTTAATTGTAAGGTTGATATTCGTTTCATTGAAATTGGTTTGACTATATGTCTCATAACCTGTAACTCTCCCACATTAGTTGTACAAGTAACAATATTTTCTAGACAATTGTGATTTATATATGATTTTCTAACCAATGAATATTCACTAACACATCATAAGATCCTAAGGATATATCATTCAAGTTCATTTATATTTTCAATCCATTCAAATTAATAAGACAATCCTTAACCAATATAGTAGTCTTCCTTTTTGTACTAGTTTTTAACTATACCAATGAATATTTTTTATACTTTTCAACCTTCAACTTATAATTGTCCACTATTTTAGGACTAACAAAGCTTAAACTAGGTCTTGAATCTATTAAAATTGACATATTTTGGTTCATAATGTTACCTTAAATTTCAACCATAGAATATTTGTGTTCATCTTATCGATCCTCCAAGGATGCATTAATTTTAGAAATATTTGTAGCTACATCATTTACTGTGGAGGTTTCTTATACGTTATACAAAGCCTCATTTGATTTGACATTACTTACCATCAAATACTAGAGGTATAATATCTTTAAAATCTCCCTGTAGTTCTAACTTTTGTTTCTTCACTTCATTAGGTACTATTGGGGGACTTTGGCTAAAATATATTCATTTTCCTCTTCTTCTTTAGGATTAATGCGCTCATTCATGCTCATGTTGTCTTTAGTTTTATTTTTATGGGACTCATCCCTATCCTCCTCATTTGAAATTGGCATATTGTTCTTCGATTTGGATTCTTAGTTAGACATTTTATGGGTATTTCTAAATCAACACTAGTTTTTACTAACTTTTATTTTTCCATTTTATTACTAGATAATTCAAGTTTTAAACCTTTCGTAATCTCTAACAATTATGTTGTATGTGATGATGCCTCTCCACCTAACTATACCCAAAGTTGTTCTTCTCCATCAAGAGTTCTTGAAGATGGTTTTGACATGTTTTTTCTCCACATTACTCCTTACTATGTAAAACAAGCATTCACGTTTTTAAACTCTAGCAATCATCGGGCTCATAGGCCTTGTTGTTGTAACCTACATCTCTCATAGCACATGTAATGTTCCTTCATTATTACTCAAAAATTATTATTATTATTTTTTATCATTACTTGAGCATGAAGGTATGAACTTATCCATGCATATAAATATATGTTTCAGCTAGGCATTTTATACATAGGAAAATTTCTATAGAATGTTTCTTCCCAAATATTTAAAGGACTATAGTTTAATACTATGGTTTGCCTAGATGGATGGGTTATTAAATCTGACCCATCAGTTTAATAGTAACTATATAAAACCTCATTTAACCCACTTTATATGTTTTGAATGTATGTATTCACTATGTATTTGAATTATTTCATCCCCTACACTTTAATAAAACCTTTAATAGTTTTGTGCATTTTTATAAGGGACTAATAGGTCATCCCTGGTCCCTTGTCAATGTGTTAGTAAGTGAATTATTTTTTTTGGTGGCATTACAAATGGATAGATTGGATGTGATAAGGTGATCATATGTTGATCGTAATCCCCTGAACCATTGGAAAGATTGACTACCCCTTCAAACTTTCCTCATTTGGCATTATTAAGGTTTAGCATATAGTTTCTTGTGAAAACCCAGGGTTTACTCTACAACTCAACCTTTATTGTGAAATTTTAGCATTTAAACTCTCCAAAGGGAATTTGCTACTATGGATTTTGAGAGGTAACTTTGTAATTCCATCTCATTTTTACTGTGACTATATTTTTAAGGGTTTAAGTAAATTAGGGCCCTTAGATTTTGATTTACCTATTTTATTTTGGGGTCAAGAATATGTCTTGCATACATCTTGTTTACTAGTAGATCATTTGTTGGTTGCGGGTTCTTCAAAAGACTTATATTAACAATGATATAGTGCCATGTTTGTATCATATTCTATAGTTTTTTTTTTGAAGAATTGTATGCGTGAGTACTCCAGAGACTAAAATCCTACTACTCTAGTAGGAACAATTTCTTGTTTTTGTTACCAGTTTTTTGTTGTAGAAGAGGTTTTCCTTGTTTATTTTTTCTCGGGATTTTGATTAAAAACCAATCAGAGGGTTTGTAACATCTATAGGTAATAGAAGGCATTTTGTGCTCCAAATTCATTTACAGGTTCCTCTAGAGACATATTCGTTGTAGAAATTATTCTACTGTGTTTCCCCTCTTGTCATGAAATGCTTTTTTATGTAATATAACTTTATTTATGTATGTATTCCACCCTATTCAAGTTCTATGTAATTGAAATTTGATATTTTCCTATTTTCCTTATTTCTATTCTAATAGTTACTAACTCCAGCTTTTTACTTAAAATATCAAGCGCTCCAAACTAGAATTCTTCTTGCATTCTTGGGTGAATCCAACATTTGTTAGTTCAATGCCATCCTCAACATCATAATTATGGCCATGCACCGAGAATAACACTTACAAGGTGCTATAGAATTATCTATTACTTAGGTATTTGACATAGTTATAGTTTCCCTCTTAATTTACCATCAGGGTATTTAGTAGCCTTTCAGAGGAATTCCTTCTTACATTCTTGAACATATATCTTCATATGAATCTAAGAATTTCCTATCTATTTATAAGGATTATGTATGGATCCCTTCACCTAGGTATGGATAACTAAGATTCGATTATAAAATTTCTAATACACAGATGAGAGGAATTTTCTTTATTAAATCTCTTTTGGTTTTTTAATTTGGAGGATAACATTAAATTCCTTTTTATAGGTATTAGTTTCCTATTGAAATATTCATATTTTTACTTAGTACACATATCCCCCTGATGAATGAAACCCTCATTCGTACAACTTTAGCACTAACATGTATTGCGTGTTTTCTATTTTCCTATTCTCCATTATAGATTACGTGATTGCAATCTGAGTTTTGTTATTTAGTTAATAAGAATAATTTGAAAACCTTAGATACCCTCAATTATACACCATGGGTCATATACCAATTGTATTACTCAGTTCTCTAAATTGCTTTTGTGTTCCTCATGAGTAACCTATCCATGGTGGCCTTGCAATCTCCCAAAGTTATACTCAGTTATATATTTTCAATTAGAGAAATGTGTTGGTAAGTCAAAGAATGAAATAATGTATTAATAGGTAGTTTTCTTCATTTTGTATGTACCACCTACTTCATGTGAATAGCTTTGTCAAACATATTCATGGTAATTCCATGGTATGCACCTAGTCTTGATATTTTGGGTTCCCAACCCCATGATATATATGTGTATGTGTGTGTGTATTCTAACTAAAAGAGCTATCATGCACTCAAATTGTATGATTTTTTCTATAATATTTGGTATATTTTCTCATGCATTCTTATTTTCTTCTTAGAAATTTATGTGTCAATATCTTTCAACATGTTTAGTTTTCTTGTATGAATACCATATATTATTTGTACCTTGTAAAATATTGGTTTCCATTACTCACTATCAGTTGATATTTAGATTATTACATAGTTCAATTTTCATTTATAATTAAGTTGTGCAACCACAACGTGAGAGAAATCTCCCATGCAGGATTCCAAACACTCTCCAATGAAAACTTGTGAGAATACAAGAGAAATTTTCTTATCAATATAGTATTATATATACTTAGAACATTGATAAGAGGATTATTCTCCATTTCATGTTATTACCTATTTAATTAAAACATGCAATACTTGTGTTCACTAGTACAAAATAGATGATTAATTACTAGAAAAAGGACTAAAATTTGCATATAAATTACCATTTTTTTAGTCGGTGACGAGTAGTACCTAATTTATAGTATCTTATAACACGACCAACTTTTAGTCATTTTTAACATAGTGATAAATTGGTTGTCTCAATTTTATCGTCTAGTAGTATATTTAGTCATAATTTTGGTCATTAATTTAGTCATTGATTTAGTCATTGATTTAGTCATTAATTGCCACAATTAATGACCAAATATACAACAAAATATGTTACTATATGATCACCCAATAAAAAAATTAATGACCAAAGAAATATGACCAAAATGTTGGTCATGTTATAAGACTTGAATTATCTACTAATAGTCATATATATGCAAATTTTGGTCATCGTTTGAAACCAATTAATGACCAGAGGAATATGACTAAATTTTGATCATGTTATAAGATACTATAAATTAGCTACTAATAGTCGTATAAATGCAAAATTTAGTCGTCATTTGCAATAAAAAATTTATCATTTTCAGTAGTCATTTATTTTCTTTTGGTAGTTTCATATTCATTATATAGACAACTAATTTTGTAATTTATATTCATTTCATTTTACTTTCATTAATAATCATTATAAATGCTAATTTAGTCGTATACTCATTTTACTTGTGTTCATTATTAATCAATATAAACTACTAATTTAGTAGTTTTAGATTGATTTTATGTCTTCATTATTAATCCACATTAATTAATTTGTATGATTTTGCGACTAAATTTTCAAAATGTCATACAATATGCATGTTTGTCTAATATGAAAACTCAAAGTTTCATTTTAATTAGAATACTAAACAATATCAAATGCAACCATAAATAATTTCAACCACAAATTATATTATATGAAATGTTAAAGTATTACAATATGAATTTCCAACTTAATATTGGTTGGACTATAATTTACACACGAAATGATGTTTCATCACTTCAAAAAATTATCATTGTGTTGCCAAGCCATTGCAGGTGAATTCACCAACTCAAAAGACTTGAAAATCAGTCTCTATGTGTGTGTCTTATGTGGGATATTGACTCTAAGGGTATCACTAGACCGGTTCACTTCTCTCTCTCTTTTTGCATTTTTCACGCCATTGTTATTGCTCTCAACCTCTTTCCTTAATTCATGCTTTTTACCATCAATACTTAGTTCCTTTTCTGAAAACAAAAGAAAATACAATGCAAAGTATAAGACATGAAATACAATGAACACTATAACATAAACTAAAGTATACTATAACGAGTTTATATGACATATACCTCAATATCAACAATGTCAAAGTCATTTTTCCCCATACAAGTAAAAAACTCAAACAAGTTTTCTTCAGTTGGCCGATAGTAGCCACTATAATATGGCGAGATGTATTGTGTAAATAAAGAAAATAAAATGTCACCTTATAAAATGACATATTAGTAACTTAGTATTCAACCTTAAGGGAAAGCTTAAGCACAATCATGCCAACTAGGTTACATGCTAGAAAGCTCAAGTTGTAGATAAGATATGAAAAAAAATAATCTGAGGTGTGATGTTTAAACCTTGTCATTTTATTCGAAACAACATTTCATTTTCTAATTATGAACTTGGTAAAGTATATAAACAACATGTGCTCAAATAATAACATGAAAATAAACTTTTATGATAGTCATAAAAATATTTTAACACAAAATAGCTATAAGGATTCTAATCAATATTGTATAATACTAATTTCAACTTCAAGCTTTGGTTATTGCTGGAATGGACATGATATAAAGTATTTTCAATTTCCTATTAAAAGATAAAACAAAATAAAAAGAAACGTTCAAAATATAATCAAACAATAAAGAGAGGATATCATGGAATGGACATTGCAATTATAAAAAAGTTATTTACCTATCCACCAATGTCTTGTCTAGCATTCCTAAAACATTTTCTTTCCCAAAATAGCCATAGATGAAAGAACCAAAAAATTAAAAACCATAGGAATCCCTACTAGAAACATTTCCAAAGTCAATGGCTTAAGTACTTGAAGAATCTCTAACAATAAATGAATCATATCCAAGACATGCTTAGCATTATCTCTGCGTCCTTTTTCCAATCCTATTTCCTGTAACCCACCCACAGCAGAGTCAAGTTACAATCAAACAAAGGCACATAAATTTATTTTATGTTTTATGTCTTTAGAATTTGAATCCGATTTGTTTGAGAATGTATCGATCAAGCATGACATCAGAAAAATCGACCTCAATGAGGTCCTCAAACAAGGGAGGGCATGTTTGTTCTTCTCAAAAGGCAGGGATCCCTCTTTTTCAATTATATCAAGGTTCTCTACTATCTCCTCCTTGTTTTCCTGGATATTAATTTGATAATCCATAACCTGCAAGACAACAGAATCCTAGTCAGTTCATTATATTGTAGTTCTTGCTAATGAAAATGACATATAATTCATTACAAATGCAAAGAAGGCAACCTTAAAATGAAAAATGTCAATATAAGTGAAGTGTTTTTTGTTTATTAGCTTACAAATTAGGACATTTCCTGGGTAATTGTCAGAGAATCAAACATCGGCTAAGAAGTTCCCTCACCAAGTTAAAATGCAAGATCTCAATGTAAGTGAAGTGTTTTTTCTTTTTAGCTTACAAATTGGAACATTCCCTGGATAATTGCCAAAGAATCAAAAATCGACTAGGAAGTGCCCTTACCAAGTGATAAAGTTTACTAGGATAAAAAGGAAAGGTTCTAAGAGTGGCTAAGATAATGGGGTCCTGAAATGGTTTAAACATCACCAAGGTATGTTATTGAAATATTAGCAAAATTAGACTTGCATTTAATTTTCAAAGTAAAAAAGGAGGGAGACTTAAAATACAACTTGTTGCAAGAAAAAATAGGATGGAATGGGGTTAAAATATAACCTTAGGTTGGCTTTGAAAGATCAAGATGGCCTTTTGATAGTTTTGGTGGATGGGTGATGGAAAAATTGATATCTAAGGATGGAATGAAAACGAAGCCAGTAAAATAAAATCCTGGAAGGCCTAGTAATAGACACTAAACCAAATAATCACAAACAAATCAGTGATATACAAAAGGTTTGTTACTAGGCCCTAAAGTAAGAAACAAACTAGTTTGTGATAAGAAAGTGTTAGTAAGTGGTAATGCAAACATGAATAATATCTATATATTTCTTAGCAATTTCATTCTTGCGTATATGGATAGCCAGTTTCTTGAGAGAACTCAAACAAGGAACCTTATAATTATAACAACTCATTTGTTCCATTTTAAAAGGAGATGCTTGGCTCTTTAACACTAGTTAAGGTGCAGGCTTGAGTAAAAAAGATTCAAATCTATTATTTAAAGTGACAAGTATAGAGAAAATATAAATAGATACTTGGATCCAATTGTGTAAGAACCTTTGTTTGAGAAAAATGACAATAATAGTTGTGGTGACCAATTAGCTAGTAATAAGAATTCATTACATGTGTAGCATGTGCCACAACAGTATTTGGAGTAGAGCATAGAACACCTGCTTGAATGGAATTGCAGTCTACTCCCTGTCCACATGCATAAAGATACAAAAACCATATAGAAATATATAAAGTTCATACAAAAAATAATCATTCTACATAATGATGGTTTCATGGAACATTCTACCAAACAACACTTTATGGGTGCTGCAAAAAGTATAACTATTCGAAAAAATGGACATATAAGGTGTGCCAATAACCCTTATACAAAAAGAAAATGACCGAGTATGAATGGACTCAAACCAACAACTATCACTGGACAAATCATACCATATAACTATCCAACCAAAGCATTGATTCATGATCTGTGAGGAATACATACTTACATAATCAATATTGCATACCTAAAACAAGAATGGATTTCAACCCTTCAGAGTATATATGTCTAAGAAACAAACATGCCACTGCTACATATATCTCCCTTGGGCATGATCACCAAGCACACTGTTTGAAGACTCGAATCATTAAATAAAAATAATGCCACTAATATAGATCTTTCCCTCGAACTTGGTCACCAAACATGATTTCCAAAGACTCAAACCATCGTTGATTGAAATAAAAAAAATAAAATAAAATAAAATAAAATAAAATAAAAAAAACCATGCTACTATTACAAAGCTCACCCTTGGGCCTAATCATAACATAATGAAAAAAACATGCCACTCTTATTTTTATATTGTTAGAAGTGTGGAAGAAGTTGACAGATCTTCCTTGGTCAAGGGAAGTATATTATTATGATCCTTTAGAGATTTGGGATGATGGACTGTAAGTCCATGGCCACTCCCATTGTGAATTTTAAGAATCTGAGAGGCTCTAACTTAGATTTAGTGGATCCCTATATGTATTGGTAATAGATTAGATCCTTGATGTATTTGGTTAATACCATACTAGATATTTTCTTTGTAGTGAACACTCTGAGCCAATTCACAGTGGAACCTATGCATGTGCATTGGATTGTGATAATGTTAGGTCCTTATACTACTAGTGTAACCCCATATTATTATTAGTACAATCCCCTTATTATATTATTGTGCACATATAGTCCCCATATTCTTATTATTGTGCCCCATAGAAGCCCATTAATGTTATTATTGTGCCCTTACATTATTATTGTTATGTCGACTCTAATTATATTATGACCCCTTAGACTCCTATATATAGAAAGGAGGTATTGTCAATTGTATCATCTAAGAATTGTTCATTTCTGTAATGTAAAGGGTGTTGCCCCCTCGAAGAGGTTTATTTATAAGACGTTGATCTAGCTTTTCTATCTTTTTGTGAGTTGGTTTCATAACATTTGGTATCAGAGCTTTGGATTCTAGGGTCTTCACTGCTCCAAACAGGCCATTGTGGAATTTTCCCTATAAATTTTGTTTTTCGATGTTTCAGAAGCTAAAACAGAAAGCCATTTGAGAAGAAATATTGTTGAACCTCAGGTCTGAATTTCAAATCTTGTCTCACTATATTTTTGGAGATATGATTCGAGGAAGCTAGGGTTTTTGCAAGCTCCAGAATTTCATCTAAAACACATTATCTTGGAATTTGTGTTATAACTCTTTTGCTACCAAGTTTCAGAAGCTACAAAAACAACTCATTTGATAGGAAATTGGTCTAAACCTCAACTCTAAATTCAAAATCCTGTCTCACTATAGATTTAGAGATATAATTTGTGGAAATTAGGGTTTTTGTGGACCCCCAAATTACATTCCATACATGTCACTTTGGGAAAATCGTCATAACATTCTTTCTGAGCATAAGTCTGAATTTTCTTAAGAAGTTACAGAAAGAGGACCAATTTTGGTTTTTTGGGTACAATTTTCAGAACCTAAGGTTGAAACAGTAACCCGCGACATGTCGTACAGGTTCACTCTACTGAATAAGTCTATACTCAGCTTAGCATGGAAGATTTTGCATAACTCTTCATTTGAGAATCCAATCTTGATCAGACTTATGGAGTTAGAAAGAGGACTCAGAGGGCTACTATAGGAAGAAATTTTAGAACTTAAATATCTAAAATTACAGAGTTAAGATCGTTTCAAGATCGAGCTCCTAAAATCAGGAAAAATCAAGATGAGGAAGTTTGATGGCAAGGATCCGGTAAATTTGATACTACGGATGGAGAAAGATTTTGATCTACATGGTGTACCAATATTACAAAAGGTATGTATTTCATCTTCATATCTAGAAAAAGATAAATTTTCATGGTATAAAGAGTTCTGTTCTCATAAACCACTTGTTATGTGGTCAATTTTCATGGAGGAAATTATAGCACAGTATGACGATACAAAGAGCAACACCTTCTTTAGAGCAACACCACAACAATTGGAAGAAAAAAAGAGCAAAAGAGCTTTGTTACAAAGTGGAAAACAAAATTATGGGAACAAGGAAGGCTACACCCTCACAACTTATAAAGATGGAAGCTGTTGTTTTCTCCTAGCCTTCCACAACTACAAGGGTTTCCACCACAACAGTTGGAAGAAAAAAGAGAAAAGGGGCTTGTTGTTATTTGTGGGGATAGCAAATGCACTAAAGGTCGCACAAGTGTGCTGAGAAGAAATTATTTTACATAGATATGAATGAGGAGGAAGAAAAGGAGAAGAAACATCAAAACAAGAGGATATACACCAGTAACCTACCCCAGAGAAAGAAGAAATGAATTCGCCCCATATCTTGTAAAGCATCAGAAAGAATTACCCCTCCTCAAACTCTCAATATAGACGGACATATCGAAAAGAAAAATGTTCAAGAGATGAAATATCACATTGAGAAAGAATAAATTAATTCGACCATATCTTGTAATGCATTGGCCAGAATTACCACTCCTCAAAGTATCAAGATAGAAATATATATCATGAAGAAAAATGTTCAAGAAGTGAAAGATCACATCGAGCATCAAGAAATGAATCTGACCATATCTTGTAATGCATTTCCAAAAGTTACCATTCCTCAAACTCTCAAGATAGAAGGACATATCAAGAAGAAAAAGGTTTAAGTAGTGAAAGATCACATCGAGCATCAACAACAAGTTCTCCAACTTTTAAAGGATAATGCCACTTTGGTGCAAAATCAATGAAACAACATGGCAAATCAACGTCGCCAGTGAAAGAAGTTTTAATTAGGTGATTTGGATTTTTTAGAGCTACATCCATACAAACAAATTTCCATCAAGCAAGCTATTTATGAGAAGGAAAGGTTGACAATACTACATGCACTTAAGAAATGACAACCTTACCTAATGGGAAGGCACTTCAAGGTAAAAACAGATCATGATAGTCTTAAATACCTTTTAGAAAAAAGATTATCTTCAGAAGAACAGAAAATATGGGTCACAAATATGTTGGGTCATGACTTTGAAATCACCTACCAAAAAGGGAAGAAAATTTTTATTGCAAATGCACTCTCAAGAAAGGATGAGGATGTGGAAGCATTGTTTTGTGCTATTTCTATTATCCAACCAGATTGGATAAATTAGGCAAAGATGAATGGAAGAAGGGTTGAAGAAGTGTGGCTACTCATTCAAAGTTGGAGAAGCTCCCAGTTCAAGACAATATTTTATGAACTTGACGAGGAATGAAAAATCATATTGGAGCCTAGGCAGTCACAAAACAAGACCCGACATCTACGAAGTCGATCAATTTCAGAGTATATCATCAAGTGGGAAGAAATTACTCGCTGCAAGATTCCACATTTGAGGGACAGTAATTTTGTACAGAAGAATCAAGAAATACTCAAGCGTTGAGGACAACACTTTTTGAAAGAGAGGGCATGTTAGGTCCCTATACTACTAGTGTAACCCATTATTGTTATTAGTACAACCCCCTTATTATAGTGTTGTGCCCATGTAGTCTCCATATTGTTATTGTTGTGCCCCATGGAAGCCCACTATTGTTATTATTGTGCCCTTACATTATTATTGTTATGTCGGCTGTGATTATATTATGACCTCTTAGACTCTTATATATAGAAAGAACGTATTGTCAATTGTATCATCTAAGAATTGTTCATTTGTGTAATGTAAAGGAGGTTGCCCCCTTGAAGAGGCTTATTTATAAGGCATTGATCTATCTTTTCCATCTTTTTGTGAGCTGGTTTCATAACAGATAAAGCATGTTTTGTGATATTCGCGTTGTTTAGTCATTTATTAATTCAAATATGTGTCAAGTGGTGAATTACAACTACAGTGATACATAGATTTTGATTGGGTAGGAAGTGTCGAACACAGGAAGAGTAAATTAGGATGTTGCTTGAGTTTGGGCTCTACTATAATATCCAGAATGCCTCAGGTGGACCTATAAATCTAAGTTCCATACGTAATTTTCGAGGTTTTAGGATAGATGATAATTATGCATGGTGTATCCTTTTTAAATTTTTTGTTAATTATACCTAGTGTCTCTTTTTTCAAATTTTCCTTTCTGGTTTCAGGGCCTGATAGTACATTTTCAGAGTTATGCTAGGAAAGAAAAGCTTATATCAAAGGATGCAAAGGATATTAGCACTTTGTTTCCTGTGAAAGAATCTCATTTCCCATAGATATGGTGATTATATTTGTACCTGGAACGAAAGGAGACACATTTGTCTATACCCAGTCATGTGTTGCAGACTATTTTTTAAGTCCACATGAGACCCCATGAAGTCAATGCTCCAATAAGTAGTGATATATTAGCAATATTTGAGAAAATAATACCTGCTCCCACATATGTTATGCTCAAATTGAATTAAAAACTCCCAAACGGTAACATATATCACATATTTCATCAAGCCCAATTTGGAAAATATTTTGATTAGCTTTGTAATCAGAAACTTTACCTCTCTTTCCAAGCTTTCATGCCAAAGGCAGGGTAATTTATGAAACTGCAATTATCGCCACCAGTGAAGAACCATTGGAAAAAATCCGCAAAGGAAATTTAATGTGAAGTATTTAGCAAAGCATTTGATTTGTTTCCTACATATAGATCAACAATGCCATAAAAAATATCAGATGACTAATCATGTGACTTATACACTTTCATTAGACAAAGGGATTGAACTCAATTTAAATCTCATAAACACATGCTACATCTAACTACTCTACCTAGATTCATGTTAAACATGAATTTTATTAATCACAACAAACAATTAGAAAAATAAGAATCTATATTAATTCCAAATATCTGAATCTATTAAGAACTAAGAGGGATTTTAAAAAATCAGGACCAAAACCTTTTTATATGAATTTATACTAGATCCCCCATTAGAGAAGCAATGATAAAAATTATAGAAACCTTACCTTGCTAATTTGTTTCCCTGAGGTGTGTGGAAACCATTGATGAGCATAGTTGTTGCAGTACCACTTGGATAAGTTAGCTTGTTGTTAATAATCAATACTTGAAACTAGTATGGTCTACTAAATTAAAACAATCTGGCAATGCCATTCATAACCAACATTAATATGTTGTGAAAAATGAGTTCATGGCTAGTAAACATCATCTTTCTTAGAGGTACCAAAAGTAAAATACCACCAAAAGTTACCAGGAAAAGGAACCACCAAATATTATCCAATAGTGGTGCTAGAGGATCCACTTACTCATGTGGACTAATCCACCCATACAAAGGATATTGTGTTGAAAAATACTCAAATTCATAATAGTGGAGATTATGTATGAATTTCTGAAATTGGAAGAAATAAGCAAAGTCATCCATCACAAAAATTCATTTTTCTTCCTTCTCACCTTGAAAATTGCAACAACTCATCCCCTGATTGGAATGATAGTAAATTTCAAATATATAAGAAAAATGCAAGCTAGAAAGTGCCCTATGAATACAAATGGAAAACCTACCCACCTACCTAACTGAGATAAATGTTGATCAAAAAGGAAACCTGAGATCAGTGATGGAGTTGAGCCAACAAATTGTTTGATGTATGGGACTTAATCATGCATTTGATTGCTAGGGAAACATGCACATGAAGGGATAAAGTGTAGAATGAATGAGCAATCCATACATGCCAGTTATAAAACTACCCAAAAAGGTCCAAAAATACTTAAGGCCTTAACTTAAATGACTCTAAAAACTACCAAACATGATCAATGAAAACACAAGAGTGGTGTGGATGAAGAACATAAATAAAAAGTGAAGATACCTTTTTGTAAGATGCCTTTGTCATTCTTGTATGTAAACATGTTTTCCTTTCCCTTTATTCTTGCAAGTGAATGCATCATAGGCATGATGTTGTCCCAGAATACGAGAATCCTCCTCAAGTATCTCATTCATGGAGTGGATGTTTCCTTGACCCAGAACCTCATTGAAACCAATCACTGAATCTGATGTTGGTATGGGATTGTGAAGATAACAACCTCTTCATTCCTTTTGAAGATTGGCACCAAGTATCAAAAATGAATCAAACTGCAATTTTAGTTGTACCATTTTACATTACTTTGTATCAATTTCATAAAAAAAAGTATATCAAGATAAAAATCAAAATTGTCCTTTTCCAAAGTTGGGAAAATGTCAATGAGAACCTTAGTCATAATTTACAACTTCTAGGAGATTCCCAAAACAATTTTGAGTCAATTGTTGCATCATGAACAACATGATTTTCTCATAACTCAACTTTGTTTTCCAACATTTGAGAAATAATATTGACCATAATCTTCAGCATGATAGAGAATTTTGAGCTTATTAACAACCATACCCTTATCATAAAAATCATACACAGATTGGCTAATTGTGTTTGATAATGGTCACTCTTTCTCTTCTTATTATTTACATCCTAGGGTTGATTATTGGCTATCATTATTTTAGTTTTGATCATCATCCATATTAAAAACATGATCATATATAATCATATAAACAATAAGGGTTGATTCTAAAGGCATATTAGGTCAATGAAATGTGAGCTTTCTTCATCTCCTAATATTCATTAACTTCATTTAGTTTTGCTTGAGATGACTCCTCAATCATGTTACAAGAAGGGATGCCACCCGCTGGATTAATGCTAACTCTAAGTTCATTGTAAATATATACCCCCCTTTGCACTAAAATAAGACATTTGATTCCTACAATCCCCATTTGGCTTGAACAGAGCTCTCTTTTCATTCTCCTTCTTATTACAATTTGGACAACCATTAAAGACCCCATGAATATGGCCCTCATTGACACATTTAGCATGTTCCTCTATTGACTGCTCTGTCTTAAGCAAATAGCATTCAAAAGTAAGGTTCTTACAATTGACGCCATACCTATATGGTATATGTGGTGTTGTAGGAGGTCTTACAACTTGGTCTATGTGCCCAATCATGTCTTCATTATAATGCTAATTTTGGTAAAAGGCTTCTACAATATTAAAATTTGAGGGTGGGAAGTCTCGACTCTTGGGCATATTCATCCTCATTCTCAGCAAGGCTAGTAGTTTCATGGTCCTAAAGTACTCATCAATCATGCAACTATTTGGATCTGCAAAAGTATCTTCTAAAGTAACACCACATTTATGAAAACATGTTTGGGCAACATTTTATTTTCTTTAAAATTCTTGATTGTATTTCACGAGAAAAAGTTGTTGACACTTCATTTCTTTCATTATTTGTCCCAAGACAATTTCCTGAACTTCTGAAGGAGAGGAAGATATAAAACTTCATGTTATTCAAGAACACCATCATTCTCACAAAAATAGCAAGATTGCACAATAATATTATATTGTTTATATCTTTGAATCTCCTCCTTAAAAAGAGAATTTGACCCTCTAGTTCATGAATGATTTGTATTAACTCAAACTCATGCATCTCATTCTTGAGAAAATGAAATTGAGTTGTTTTCTCCTCACATAAACACCCCCATGTGCTCTTCTTGGTTAGGAAGGGATGACAACTCACAAGCCATTTTTAATGGGTCCTTATTCCAGTAATTTTGGAGTTACCATATGAGAATTCCTTGCCTTAATTCCACTATTTTTTCTCATCACAAGCAGTAGGGCATTGCATTCAACATGACAGAGGTTTATTCCTTGGTGGAGTTGACAAGCAATATTTAGTTGTGTTTCCCAAAATATATTAATATTATACACATAATAGGAAATAAGAATGGCATGAGAATGCTCTCCATTCCCTCAAGACTATTCCATAAACATTTTTATCTTCCCAAGGAGAAAATCTCTCCCTAGCAACAATTACAATTTATTTGTTTTGCATCTATGAATTTTCTCCAATGCTTGCTTGGGCGATTGTTAAGAAAACTCTAGGTCAAGAATTAATATTATTTCTATAGTAAAGAGGGAAATCCAATTCCAAAGATTTCTCTTGGTTAACTGGTCTAATGTCTAGGAACCCAAATCTCATGGTGGGCTTGGAATCAAGGATTCTAGCAATGGGTTCTAAACTCTTATGAAGGCTAGTGTCAAGGAATTATGAATGGTGGAAAAAGGTTTTGCATTTGCACAAAAAATATTTCATATGGGAAAGAAATTAGTCTCCATATTATATTATCCAAGTGAGATGACGACCATCAATTTAGAGACTTATGAAATCCACCATTCCAATACTAATGGATCAGTTTACCTAGATTTTAGGAAATGGTAGAAATATCAATATTTGGATTAATAGCATCATGGGTCACCAGCTACTTGACTCTCGGTATTTCACACCTTTAAAGATATGATTGGACAGCAAGGAGAAAATTCCCACTTGGATATTTCTTCATGGGATAGAGCTTTAGATTATTAAGAGGATATCACATTAGGGCTCCACCTTCACACTTGTTCCATTTGGTGGCCTCAATGGAATAGAAGTTGCATGGTTGTTCCCTAAAGAACCTCGATGAATCAAGTTGTAGAGGGCGTGGCTTGGTTGAGTATTCAATTAAGCAGAGCTATGACCAACGACTTTCTCGCTCTTCACTTCCCCACAAAGCCTCAATTAGGAGCAAAATATGGCATTCAGATGCCTTGCAAAATTAGTGATTTGAATAGTGCACAATGACGTGCTATTTATCTACCCTTCAACTAACACCCTACCAATTTTCAGAAACTCTTGAATGAATTGTTACTTTTCGAAATAAGTAGATAATCTTCAAATTTTATGAGAAAGGAAAGAAACAACACAGTTTAAGAAAGTATGCATGAATGAAGAGAGTATAAAGATACCTACATCTCACATGATAATTCCAGAGATGGTGTGTGAAGAAGCAAACATATATTTTGATTTTACTTGCAATGTCAAAAGATATGGTTTCATGGTAAACAGACAAATATGTTATATAAAAGTTAGAAGACATCATATGAAGTCCAAGATTCTCTACATGTTTACTTAGACTCCTTGGCTTTACAATTTTTCTCATAATGTTGACAATCTCTAATAAAATAGTATCCGAGAGAAGGGCTGGCTACATTTTATCATAATATGATAAATTCACTTCACTCACCATAGGCAGCGCAATAAAACATGTCAGATTAATGGTTTGGATTGATATTTCACATCTCCTCCATGCTTAAAGCACCTCATAAAATTAATATGTATTTTATCTCAGATGTACCTATGTGTCCTATAAAAGTGTGAAGACATTTTTAAACTCTCCGGAGCTTCACAGTGGTATCAGTTGAGCCTATAGCAATTTCTCCAAACGGTAACTTCAAGATTGCCTGAATGGGTGCTTGATGAGCCAGCCAGGATTCAATAACCCAAGAGGCAAGTTTGAGTTCAGAGTTTTGAATTTGAATGGCCTCAAACCCAAGGCCAACTTATAGGGTGGATAAATTAGAGATTTTAAGGGTAATGATAGGTAAGGTAGAGGATATAAATTAGAGATTTAAAGAACTATGAGTGCACAATGACATGATTTGAATTGGCACTAAATATTCATATCATACAACCTCATTCTGTTCAGATTTTAGAGACTAGAATAATTCCAAATGATACTTGAGATAAATTTCTACTCTCCACAAACTCCATCAAAGTGATTTTTGAGTTAACAAATCTATCATAGCACAATGAAAATCACTGAGCCACAATTGATAAATTCACCAATTGTGGCACATTAAGCGAGTGGTAATAAAATTAAATTCTATGGAACCAACAAGAAAAGCATTGTTTGAAAATAATAGTCTTCCATCTTACCTCTGACTAGATTAGGTAAGTAATTTTGTTCTTCAGAACCTCCATAGGATACCAAAGAAAAACAAATTCCTTTAACTTTGTCTAATATAAGAAGCCACCAAATAAAATGGATCCACTGGATAATGAAGGAACTAAATGACAGCACTAATCGTGTATCAAATTATCAATAAGAAGCGAAGTTTTTCCATAATGGGATACATAAATCATCATGGAATTCACTCATCAAACATCAACAAATTTGCAAATACAAGATTTTTCAGCAAACAAAGTATACCATTGTTCTCTATCATTCATCTCTGTAATCAGAACAAAATATTTTCTACTACACTGACTTATCTTAGATATGGAGTCATCCACATGAGTTACAATATTTAAAGCATACATCTTGAGCACCTTGCCTTACTATATTATGGCCATACTCACAGTTCATCAATCATTTTCATGAATAGTTATGCACAAGTCTATGGCCTAAACCTTACCACCATAAAAAGTATTGTTAAACCCTAGCAGCCAACTTGATCAACACAAGTTGTGGAAAAAAATAATGATGTCTTAGCTATGCAAGTGGACTTAGATTTTTTATCTCTAAACACAGTGTGCTATACACTTCAATGTACCTCAATCAATCACAATGTACATATGATGTCCAATCCTTCAAACTAGTCCAAGTTTCCATAATAGCTCAAATTCAATTGTATCATCATACCTTGTATTTATTGATAAATATTGCTACACAACAACTCTATCTTATATCTTGGCAAGATTTGTTGGTGAAGATATGGATCTTCAAGTTGAACCTATGAAACCTTTACTGTCAAGGATCAACTTTTAATGCTTCAATTTGAGCCCTCATGAGCAAATTTTATTTTGTCTTCAAGTTCAATACAAGAAGTATATCCTCTAGCAAGGATTACCACCTCTTGCCACATCTAGACTTTGTATTAGGGTTCACAAAGATGCCATAGGAATGATCTGTAGATATGCTCCTTGAATCTCTAAAAATACTATTTATGTCCTCTATTGGAAGACAAATTTCTGGACAAAACGAATGATAGCAAAAATGATGCAAGAGAAAGGTCTACAAATTTTTTTAGTGAGTTGCTACTTAATATATTAATACCGGTCAAATACTAACTATAGGAGCTCTGCAATGTACCACAATATGAATCTTAAGAGTGTTGAATATGTAATCAAGGGAGATAAATTATGTTATATAATTAAGTTCTTCCTTCTACACAAATATAGGCTTCATATCATCTAGAAAAGGATGTAAACATACCATACTCAAGGTTGAAACAATTTCACTTGAAATTGTGTGACAATTACAGTGAGAAAACTAAAATTGCATAGGAGTGACTTTAGAGGAACATGTCTTCCAAAAAACATAAATTATTCCTTTGTCTAAAATACCTTAGAGAAATTACTAAGTCTGCACACATAAACTTTGTTAAGTGTTAAAATGGGTCTCCATGTGTGCCCAAATTTGAGCCTTAAGAGGGCCAGAAATATTTCCTAGAAGAAGGTTCCATCAATTCAAAATAAAAGACTACCATAAAAATTCCAAATCGGCCTAATGAGACTCACATACATGCTACAGAAGGGTAGTGTATATAACTCATAGATCAACTTGAAAACTTGTGTTCAGAAATTTCATTTCAGTCACTTTGTAAGGCTAGACTTAAGCCTTAGGATCTGTGTTGGAATAACCTCCATAAAAACACATCAAAGATAAACATCAGACCTTAGATAATGGAATGTGACCTCAGAAAATGCTCTAGTGAAATCATAACTTGAAATAGAAAGAATAAATACCAAGAAGTGTTTCAGAACTTTGACCTCCTCCAACGAATTTTCTTGATTACCCAAAGGCCATAGAGAATTATAGATGTCTCAATGCATTCTATATCACTATACCATTAGCACGTCCATGCATATATTAATATCTGGTTTTTGGAAAAATAGTATGGTGAAACGAAGTAATCTCGAACATATATTTTAATTAGGCAGAAAGGCACATGATCCTTTTGAGAGACCTTCCCTTTGGATATATCTAAATCTGTAAATCAAATTCATCCCACGAATGAGAAAACAATAAAGATATGGAGGGACTCCATTATGGGAAATATTCCCTTAGCCCGAAGGCCTTTGCAGAAAACAATGGTATTCAGATTCTTGTTGATATCATCATTTAAAGTGAATATGATAAAACAATTCGGAAAGGACGGCAGTAGCCTTCAAATCTTCCCCTTCATTTGATAAAGCATTGGAAGGAAATGACCCTAGCCCTAAAATATTCTGCTCCAATTTCTTTCAAAAAAGAGAAATACCCCTCACAAGGAAACACAAGGACAATACATTGTAAAGCAAGTTTACCTTACTATTTTGAAATGGTCCACTTATCGATTCTATGTGTTTCCATCATGTGGAACAAGATATTGCTCAAAACATAGATTTCTTATGCCTCACAATGCATATGAAGCTGATAATTGTTGAGAACTAGTTCAAAAATTGTATACTTTGTCCACTCGAGTGGGTTTGTTGCAAAGATTGTGACATATACATGACCCATATTTTCCATGACTACCCTTTAATGATCTCATTATGGAACTTTATTATCTTTGAGATAAATATACCTCTATCTTCTAGACCATCCAAATAGGATAAAGTTTTTTTTTCTAGTATAAGAGCTACCCTAGAGTCATTACAGGAAATACCATAAACCAATCCCTCTTAACCATCATCCCTACGTTTGCTTTAGGGCAAGCCTAGTTGGGCAAATTAAATCCCATTTAGTTGAGAACTTAAAAAGTTCCATGTGTTGACATAATCAAAGAATTGATTATGACATATTACCAAAGAATAAAGGACATAGAGAGGCTCAATCCAAAAGTGAAACAATGGATCAATTATTGGTAGCCTACAAAATGGATAGTAGATGATGTGAAGCAAGAAATAGTCAGAAAACCATTCATTTCATCTTAACCTCTCTGGTAAAATCATAAAAGACACAACCACATCTTACATAGAGTAATTTACACAACTACAATCTTACATTGAGGAATGGACACAATAATAAAAGCATAAAATTCAGTAATCAAGATTTGTATCTCAAATTGGAAATTATCCAAATGCAGCAAAAGGAAATGGATGGAATTATTTACCTTCCATAATATAGTTTTCAAACCAAACCTTTTAAATGTTTCACCTTCAAACCAAGAACTTTTTCAAGGCATATAGGAAATAAGGGTTTTCTTTTTCTGGGGATCAATCAATTTATAGTCTTCCCCTGCACCCTCCTATAACATAGAACCATCATAAAATAATGTCTAGGAGTTAGTTTCTAGTTAGGTTAGAAGATCTAGCACTATCCATATCCATTATCGTACAATTCTGCAGAATTAGTGGACCATCATTTACATTATGAAACAAACTCCATCAAACGTTTGAGATTTCACTTCATGTAGATTATAATATTTGCCTATCTATCATGAACAACCTTGACTACTAGTACTACATATTTCTTTCCGTTGTGCACCAAACTTCTAACATTCCAAGAATTTATGTTTGTTTTCATGATCAAAGATTTGTTGATTCACTAAATCATTGGAAGCATTGTGAAAATTAATTGTAGAAGGTATAATTGTGTCCTTGGGCTCACTTTGTCTCTATCCAACCTATTTTCACCATTTATCCTTGTAGCATGGTAGGCTTATTGTGTCATAAGTCTTGACATTTTTCCATATTAAAGTGATAGGAAGAAGTGGCTTCTATATGTTGACCAAGACAAACTCAAAAATATGCCAAGTTTTCTCTTCTTCCCCAACCCCTTGGATGTTATGAGAGTTTTGCTTCCTCATTCTTGTGTTCCCAATAGTACTGTGTAGTCACTCCCCTGAGGACATCATTTTCCAGTACATCATCCCTTTTACAGTGATTCATGACTCCAATGAGGAGGTTGCCTCTCATTCTATTCATTTGGTCTCAACATCTAGATTCGGCGTCCCTGGACATACTCTCTATTGTATTTCACCCATTCACCCAGATTTACTTGTTAGCATTTCTCTTGTACTTCTATCGTCTCTTAAAGTTTCTTTTAGCTAGGGAACTGATCCTTATCTTTATCTACTTTTTAGTAGCATTGATTTGGAAGTTTCTTTCATAGTCCAACATTTTAATTACATTGGATATTCTCTCTTAGTCCCATAGACCTACTTTTGTGATGATTAGTTACAAACAAATAAAATTATCTTATCTTATTTTGTTTGATTCCAACATCAATAATTTTCCCAAAGGCTTCACAATGTGTTCCATGCAACCACCTATATACTCCAACCAAGAAAGTTTATTCTATTCACATAGAATATCTATTTTGAATAATATTGTTGAAGCCAAGCTGAGCCTATCAAGATTTTACATAATGTGTTATATCGGTCATGTTCCACAACCCAGCTTGTACAATTGCTTTAGTACTACTTTGATTCGAAATTTGCACCAATTTTGGAGCTCACTAAGCCACACATTGATTCCACATTCCAAGAGTTTACCTTTGTCCACCTTTTAACTATCTTCATAAGAAAGCGTTCTCCTCATGGATCGAAAAATTAATTCCTACCTGGTTAATTCATCATATATTTCTTGAGCTATAGGAACCTTAGACAAATCACCCATGTAGTAAAAGCTCCTCATAGAACCTTCATTTCTTGATCATTATAGAATATTTCTAACCTACAAAAGAGAATTTTCCCTCATTAAACTCCTTAAAGTTGTCATTGTTTGCTAAAGAGTTAAGAGGATACTCGTTTTCAGTACATTCAATAAACAACTTGAAATTTCTTTGGTCTTTCATCTCCATTAATCCCTACTCCATGATCCAACAAATCCCAAAGTCGTAAGCAAATGTCATAATTTTATTTATGTTTCCATTAATTTCTGTTGTCTTAATTTTCTTCGAAGAAGATACTTTTGAAGATGTCACAAAAATGTCATTCTAAGGAACCAAGCTTTTCACCCAATTAACATTAGAGTGAAAATCATGCTTGTTGAAGGAAATGAGAAAAAGTAAAGCCTTTTGTGTTGTTGACTTTTAGTAACCTCATTTGGCATACAGTCCCAACCTTTTTCAATGTGGAGGCTATGGGTCATGAGTGATATGGAAACTTGGCTGAGTTTGCTAGACTATGAGTAACTATATTTATTTTTCTTCCCCTCTTAATATGTTGTCTTGGGTGCATGCAACTAAGAAAACAGGAAAAAAAAGCAAGATATATTCCTTGTATCAAGGGATGGCTTGCTGGGAGAATCTTGGAGGGCGGCCTCATGGAGACGTTTGCTCGTTTCATGAGAAAGAGATTTTATTTATTAGTGGCTCCCATTAAAAGCCTTAGGATTTATCATTAGAGTCAAAGAGTCAATGTCATGTATGAAGAGCTCTTCTTGAGCATATGTCAAATAAATAGAAGTCTATGTAGCCCTCCAATGGCAAGCACAAAGTCTTTTCGTCATGTTGGCTTCCAAATAATGTGACAAACTCATATTAGCTCACATTAAGGAGACCCACCCATTCAGATGCTCAGGTCGGCTTAAGTATATGGACGAATCACTATATATAGGAGCCTAGGCTCATTGTATTACCACAAAACAAACTTCACATACCTCTGAAATTTTTGGTGGATAATATAGTAAGATACTCTCTGATCTCCATAGAAAGGTCTCTTTGTATTTTAGGCAGTATGGGTGATAAAATGTTGAAGGGAATCAGATCCCTATAGAATCTCAAAACACAATGGAAACAAATCTAACGTGGGAACAACATAGAAGCTCAAATCACAGTGGAAACAAGTCTAAGGTGGCAGCAAGAGAGAAGCTTAGATCACAAGGGCAACAAGTCTAAGGTGGCAGCAAGACTACATTTCAAATCACACTGGTAGTAATATCAATGAAGAAGTTCAGTTCAATAAAGTGGATATATTCACGATGAATATAATCACAGTATAGATGTTGCACTACAATACTTTTGACTCAGTGTTATATTAAGTGCAAGTAAGGCATCATTGATGACATAACACTTCATTGTTGGTAATCCTATTCTTATAAGGTATTATCTCTGTGATAAGGGTTCATGAAGCAAATATATTTTTCAAGGAAGTTATGAAGATCTTGAAATGGAAAAAATACTAAAAGTGAAAGTTCAATAACCAAGGTTCGCACCTTAGATTGGAAATTGTCCAAATGAAGCAAAAGGAAATGGATGGAATTCTTTACCTTCCATAGTATAACTTTCAATCCAAAACTTTTAAATGTTCCACCTTCAATCAAGAACTTTTTCAAGGCCTATAGGAAATAAGGGTATGATTTTTCTAGGGATAAATCAATGTGGAGTCTTCCCCTGCACCCTCCTGTAACATAGAACCATCATAAAACAATGTTTAGAAGTTAGTTTCCAATTATGTTAGAAGATCTAGCACTATCTATATCCACTATAGTACAATTGTATAGCACTAGTGGACCATCATTTACCATACAAATCAAACTCCATAAAAGGTTTGAGATTTGAATTCCTATAGATTATAATGTATGCTCTTCTATCTTGAACAAACTTGCCTGCTAGTACTACATATTTCTTTCCGATATGCACCAAAATTCTAACATTCCAAGTATTTAATTTTTTTTTCATGATCAAATATTTGTTGATTCATTAAATCATTGAAGGTGTTGTGAAAAATGGATTGTAGAGGGTATAACTATGTCCTTGGGCTCACTTTTTTCTATATCCAACCTATTTTCACCATTTATCACTGTATCATGGTATACTTATTGTGTCACAGGTCTTGACATTTTTTCATATTAAAGTGATAGGAAGAAGTGGCCTCTATATGTTGACCATGACAAACTCTAAAATACGCCATGTTTTCTCTTCTTCTCCACCCCCTTGGATGTTATGAGAGATGTGCTTCTTGGCTCTCTTTTTCCTGATAATATCGTGTAGACACTTCCCTGAGGACATCATTTTCCAGTACATCAACTCTTTTATAGTGATTGATGACTCCAATGAGGAGCCTACCTCTCACTCTATTCATTTGGCTTCAACAAGTAGCTTCACCATCCTAGACATACTCTCTATTGTATTTCACCCATTCAACCATATTTCGTTGTTAGAATTTCTCTTGTACTCCTATCTTCTCTCAAATTTTATTTTAGCCAGGGAATTGATCCTTATCTTTATCTACTTTTTGGTAGCATAGATTTGCGAGTTTCTTTCACAGCCCCACTTTTCAAATACATTGGATATACTCTCTTAGTCCCATTGACCTACTTTTGTCATGATTTTTTAGAAACAAATAAAATCATCTTATCTTATTCTATTTGATTCCAACACCAAGAATTTTACTAAAGGATTCACAATGTGTCCATGCAATGACCTATATAATCCAATCAAGAAATTTGATTCTATCCATAGAGAATATCTCTTTTGAATAGCATTATTGATGTGGCATATTAGTCATGTTCTATAGCCTAAATTCTACATTTTCTTTAGTACTACTCTCATTTAAAAGTTGCAATGATGTTGGAACTTCCTAAGCCACACATTGATTCCACATTCGAAGAGTTAGCCTTTGTCCACCTTTTCATTGTCTTCATAAGAAGGCATTCTTCTCAAGGATTGAAAAATTATTGCATTCCTGGTTAGTTTGTCATAGATTTCTTCATCTATAGGAACCTCAGACAAATCACCCATGTAGTAAGCGTTGATCATAGAACCTTATTTTCTTGATCATTATAAAATATTTATGGACTACAACAGAGGCTTTTGCCTCATTAAACTCCTTAAAGTCATCATTGTTTGCTAAAGAATTAAGAGGATACTCTTTTTCAGTACATTCAACAAATGACTTGAACTTTCTTTTGTGTTTCATATCCAGTAAACCCTACTCCATGATACAATGTATCCTAGAGTCATTAGCAAATGTCATAATTTTATTTTTTGTTTCCATTAATTTTAATTTTTGTTGTCTTAATTTTACTCAAAGAAGATGTGACAGATATGTCATTCTAGGGAACAAAACTTTCCTCCCAATTATCATTAGATAGGAAAATATGCTTGTATTTGACATATAATCCTGACCTTTTTACATGTGGAAGCTATGGTTCATGAATGATATGGAACCTTGGATGAGTTTGTTGTACCATGAGTAATTGTCTTTATTTTTCTTCCCCTCTTAATATGTTGTATTGAGTGCATGCAACTAAGAAAACAAGCAGAAAAATAAAGAGATATTACCTGTATCAAATGTGGCTTGCTGAGAGAATCTTGGAGGGTAGCCTCATGGAGACATTCAATTATTTCATGAGCAAGAGGTTTTATTTATTAGTGGCTCCCATTAAGAGCCTTAGGATTTATCACTGGTGTCAAAGAGTTAATGTCATGTATGAATATCTCTTCCCTAGCATATGTCAAATAAATAGAAGTCTATGTAGCCCTTCAACAACAAGAACACAGTCCTCTCTTCATGTCGGCTTCCAAAAAAGGTGACAAACTAATGCCATATCATATTAAGGAGACCCACCCACTCTGATGTTAGGTAAACTTAAGTATATGGAGGAATCACTATATATAGGAGGCTAGGCTCTTTAAATTATCAAAAAACATACTTTGCATACCTCTGAAAGTTTCGGTGGATAAGACAGTAAAACAATTTCAGTTCTCCACAGAAAGGTCTCTTTGTATTTCAGACAGTATGGGTGACAAAATGTTAAAGGGAATTGGATCCCTCTAGAAGCTTAGATCACAGTGGTAGTAATCCCAGTTAATAATTTCAAATCTATGAAGTGCATATATTCACAGGAATATAATCACAGTATAAATGCTTCTCTACAATACTTCTGTCTCAGTGTTATATCAAGTGTAAGTAAGGGACCATTGATGACATAACATCATGTCGTGATAAGATATTATCTCTGTGATAAGGGCTCATGAAGGAAACAAAGTTTTTAAGGAAGTAATGAAGATCTCAGTATCAAGACAATGATGAAGATCTTGGTGGATATTAAGATTCTAATAAGCTTATCCTTTTGTCTTAATTTTCTTCAAAGAATATATTGTTGAAGATGTGACAATCATGTCAATCTAGGCAACAAAACTTTTCACCCAATTATCATTAGACTGAAAGCCATGCTTGTTAAAGGAAATGAAAAAAAATGAAAGCCTTCTATGTTGTTGGATTTCATTAACCCCATTTGAGATATAGTCACAACTACTTTCCATGTGGAAGCTATGGTTCATGAATGATATGGAACCTTGGCTGAGTTTGCTAAACAATAAGTAACTGTCTTTATTTTTCTTCCCTCTTAATATGTTGTCTTCAGCGCATGCAACTGAGAAAATAGGAAGAAAAAGAAAGAGATGTTACCTATATCAAGGGATGGTTTGCTGGGAGAATTTTGGAGGGAAGCCTCACGAAGATGTTCACTAGTTTCAATCTATTGCCTCATAGAGACGTTCACTCATTTAAATCTAATTGGTATGCACATACCCTCGATAGAAAATCTTCCATGTCATATTTGAAAAGCTCGTGAATGGGATGAAAGCCCTTTCGAATGAAGAGGAATAGAGCCCAACCAAAAGGGAAATCCTCACATGTGTTTCCTTAACTTTCGTTGTTCCAAAGGCTAAACTCACCTGAGGGATCACTATGGCAACCTCTACTCACACATCTCAATGCAAGGCACCCTTAACTTATCACTTAGGTAGGGGTTGATCTAGTTTCACTCTTTTGGGAAGAGGCTAGCGATGGGGTTGTAAGACCCTGTGTTTTCATCTTGAGAAAATGGAGTTCTCTTCTAGTCAACCACATAGTTTAGGTTGTTATAAGAAAATTAGGTGTTTTTCCTTAAGACGTGAACATTTAATTTTAGGAATTGCAATAATGTGGTTTCAATGAGTCATTAAAACAGGGAATGAGAATGCACATTCAGGATGCTAGTGTTAGGTTTTGCTTCAGGTATGGGTGCATGTTTAAGAAGACTCTAAAAAAGGTTGAAGAGTTTGAATAGTTAGAGATTTTGGAGGGTTGTAGTCTCAATTAGAGGCTTAGATAAGTAATTTAAGCACCATGAGAAGTTATGAAGAAAGCATAAGACATTTGACAAGTTGCACGAAGGAAACTTGGTAGTGGTACTAAGTGAAAATTCCTTGATCTAAGTTCATACCCTCTCCTTAGCACTACCACTTTGCAAGATGAAGAAGAAATGTGAAATATATGTGCAACCCACTAAATAACTTGGCAAGGTTGTTGCAACATATATAGGTGGTCACGTCACATTGCAAAAGGAGGTGTTGGCCCACTCCCATTTTCGATAATTTTTCAACCTTTGAATTTAATTCCATGTGAATGTCAAAAAATGATATGAACAAAAAGATTCTAAAAAGCTCCATAATTCTAATCATCCTCATATATAATAAAGAAGTGTATAAGGAAGTATAACCTTTCTTCCACTCTATAATAGCCTTTGAATCCCTTACGACTTGTAATTTTAGATTGTTGAAGTGACGCGATTAAGATGACTAACTTAAACAACCGATTCATATTATTGTAGTTCTTGTTAGGTAGTCATATTTTTGTTCCTTGACTAAATCAGTCATTCATGTTAGTCATTTTTAGTAGTACTACTTATTAGCTAGTCGTATATTTTAAATTGAGACTAAATTAGTCATTTATGTTAGTCATTTTTAGTTCTATATCTTAATATCGTTAATTTTTGGTAGTATTTCACTTGGAAGAGTTGTGGTGACTAATCTTTTTAGTCACCTAGTCACTAATTTCACCATTTTCTACTAGTGTGTTATAAGCTAAATCTTATGTGGTAATTTGTATTTCATTGTTCCGGTAACAACCCATGCATACTTTCCTACCTTTTATAAGAATATAATGTATATCAAGTTGTGCAGTTACCTTAGAAACTGCATATACATATTTTATACTCACTTCGTCATGAACATGCTTTTTTCATGTGAATACTACATGCATTCTAGTATTCTCCTTGTCTCTATTCAAAATACATATATTTTTTCATATATTATATTCATTACTCAACTCTTTTCCATGATTATTCTATGTACAACAACTTGTGTTAGATCTCACAAAATAATTTCCACTGCATCATAATTTAGGGAAATAATTCTCGTAACCAAGAACTTCCAATAACTTTACTTTTTTTTCCCTCTTGAATCTATAGTAGGACTCAGTAGTCATCATATGAATCCATTCATGAAATACGAATTATTTTTTATTATTGGTTATTATCTGTAATTTTGTTTTTGTATTAAGCATTTCCATACCAAAAGTAAATAATGACAATACCACTACACTGCAAAAATCTACTTATCTAAATAATATAAGATCTCAGAAATATTATGGAACCGTTACATCTCATGCAACCAATCAGTTGTAATCCCAAGAAGATCCACGGGGGCTTCACTGGAGGAGCAATACCATACCACGTGGGTTCATATTGGGGGATATATATTGAGTAAAAATGGCATAATATATTGGGGGATATATAGGGGGTAAAGGGTTTCTATATTGGCAAGTATAAAAAATGGAGCTCAAAGTTAATGAAAAAATATAAAGGGGTATAAAAAATGTTAATGAAAAAATGGATACCTACAATATCTAGTAGAAATAGTGGTTTTTTAAATTGGGAAGGTGTATTGGGTTCATATTTGTAGGGGGTTAAATAATGTGATTTTTAGGGGTATTTTCCAATATGTAGTCAAATTAGGGGTATTGTTTAATATGTCACGAATGCACATGATAGGCTAGAGGTTCATTAAGTGAATCCCCGATGAAAAGCTCCCACCAACCCTTAAGCTTCCTCTATCAACCACCCAAACTATTTTCACTTAGTCGTATTTTTTATTTTCTTCCTCTCACTATATTTTAGCAATGTCTTGCTTCCAAGGTCTTGCCACCTTATAATATCATACCTAGGATTTGTTTCAATATAATTTTATTTTAATTTTCCTTTCCTTAGCATGTGTTTTTCTCCAACCATATGTATCCTTATTTTCCCACCCAACATAGAATCTCTCTCTAATTATGTTGTCTCTGGAAGTGATCATTTTCCATAAAATCTTGGAGAATTCTGAAAGGTTAAAGTTTTGACAACTATCACTTTCCTCTTTTTGTCCACTAATTGGACCCAACCACTTAACCGCTTTTTGGACAACAAAGAAGTGCAAAATACTCATGTACTATTTCCCATAAATTTTCCAAGAGAAACAAACTTTTTTATTAATGTAAAATTTATTTACATACGTCAATCAAATTTAGTCATAGCCCCACAATCAATGTTTCCATGTTCAATATTTAAATTTAAAAATAAGAAATGAATTCTACAAGAAAAAAAAATTACAATTGAGGTAATACACATGATAATATTTTTTTCCTTTACCATTGTCATGTCTTTTAATTTCCAAATATCATGTGGGATTCTAATACGATTCCTTTATTGCCACAATTTTTGCTTTCAATACCCCAAAATAGTTGCTCAAAAAAGAAATTTATTTTTTCTTCTTAGCATGTATTAACCTTTCTTATCATCATTCTCTTTTCTATAGGTCCGAAATGCTATGGAGATTTGGGTCAACTGATGATGACCATATTTATTTATTACAACTATACAAATACAATTTAGTGCACTCGATAGTACAATACTTGCGAAAATATATTACCATATTTTAAATGTGTCTTTCATAAACGTTATTGTGCATCTACTTCTACTACTAACTATTTTCTTTTTCTTTTGCTGATAAATATATGCATTTTTTTCTTCACTCTTAATAGAATCACCTGCATATTGAATAATACTTAGTAAAAACATGATACAAGAGTAGACATTCCTAATAAAAAAGTTGCTACAATATTCTTTTTACTTATTTGACACTTTGGAAATATAGTAGGAAATAAAACGGTCCTCCTAACCAATGAATCACAACCACAAAAATTCCCCCCAAGATTTAGGCTTCTCTATTGTTAGAAGCTTATCATCCTTTGATGTTTTTCTTCCTCCCTTCCCCATATACTTTAGTATTTATTTTCTTCCT
The DNA here is from genome assembly GCA_000404065.3 of Pinus taeda. Classification (NCBI taxonomy): domain Eukaryota; kingdom Viridiplantae; phylum Streptophyta; class Pinopsida; order Pinales; family Pinaceae; genus Pinus; species Pinus taeda. Next base: position 74,070 of record APFE030133394.1, read on the forward strand.
ATGTATGTTCTACTTTTCTTTCTTGTACCTAGGATTTTACAAGTATCTCTTTTCTTTTCCTCTTGTAATCCATTTCTTTCAAGTTTTGCTTATATTTCCCCCCCCCCCCCCCCCAAACCCAGTATAAAAATATCTCTCCAATTATGTTGTCTCTTGGTGATATTTATTCCTACTATAATCTTGGGTAAACTTGGGAGGGTATAATTGTGACAATCGTCACCTTTTTATTGTCCACTACATGGGACTCAACCACTTTAACATTTTTTTGACAATAGAGCAGCCTGGCTACTCATGTGTTGGTTCTCATAATATTTCCGAAATTAGTAATTTATTTAGTATTGCACATAAATATTTACATATTTCCTTTAAAATATTTTAAATTTAGTCTAGGCCCCACGACCAATGTCTCTAACATAAATCATTACAAGTATACATTAAATCGTAAAGTATTGTAAGAATATTAACAACAATGGTAATACACAAGGCTACCTACTTCCACTTTCTAAAGTTGATCCCAAAAAGTTTTGGAGAAAAAATATAATTCACAACGCTAAAGAAAATAATGTGATTCACTTAATAATTGGAATATCTAGTTTAAAAACCTTGATGAGTCCTCTAATTCCAAGGAACCATTTTGAATTCTCTTATATGGGATTATATTTTATATTTGGAAAACGTTGAATTTTGAGTTAAGAAATATGATAATGGGAAAGATAAGGATATGGAAAGATGTCAAGGTGAAATATTTAAAATGGAAGGGCATGTCATCATCCCTCACATACACAAGCTTATCAATTTGGCAGTGAAGCGGGGATTTCCTATGCCTTAGATGCATAGACTTATTGTTCCATTATTTTAAAGTGGGGATTGAATTATTACCTATAATTACAAAACTATTATCATTAGTTCAATTTTAGTGAAGTTGTATTAACTTCATTTGGAAAATAAGATTAACATATGCCTTGAAACCCATGCTAAGGGAGCTAAAGACCAAGTTGGGTTTAGGAGACTTCATTCAACTATTGACCATCTGATTACTCTTAGGATCATTGTAGAGGAATGTCATAATAATAAAAATAAACTTTTTTGTTCTTTTTTGGACTTTAGAAAATCTTTTAACACTATTTGTAATGAAAAGTATTTGAAGAGGGTAGAGGAGCTAATTGTTTCTCCCGAGTTGAGGATTATTACAACAAGGTTATATGATTATATTATTTCTAGGATTAATACCACTAATGGTTTCTTAGCATAAATTAATTGCACTGTGAGAGTCAAGAAAAGGTGTACCTTATCCCCTACCCTTTATGGCATTTACATTGATTAGATTGGAGAGTGTACAGAAGTTGTAAGATGTGTTTTACCCATACTAGCTGGTAGCAACATAACACTTATCTTTTGTGCTAACAATATTTCTCTTTGGAAAAATATCCACAATGATCTTGACAATATCTTAAGAATCCTCTAAGGTTTTTTCTCTAATATGGGTGTGACTATTAACACTAACAAGATTAAATCCGTGATAACTAAATCCAAAAATATTACCTATGATAGTTTCATTTATGATAATAACTACTTGGAATAATTTACTTCATATAAAAATGTAGGAATTTACAACAATCATTAGCTCAAATGGAACAATAGCATTGAAAAAAGGATAAGCGGAGGATGGAAATCTTTCTATGAAATTGAAAACAATTGTATAACAAATCTTGGGATTTGAGATTAAAAAATGTTTATATTTCAGACTCTTGTCACCATTGTTATTTTATATGGATGTGAGGTTTGGGGTTTTAGTGTATCCAAAGAATCATTAGGAATATTGAGTAGATCCAAAAACATTTTATAACCTATAGCCTCAATATTAAAGGATGTACTCCCTACCCTATCCTCCTGATTGAAGGTATTATTTTCCCTATTGAAAACATCATATGACCATGTATATGATGTATAAGAATAATTTATACAACATGGAATCCAAGAGGTTTACTAAAATTTCTTCAGACTCTAGCCAAAACCCCCATCTTCGGCTCGAGAAAGGATGGCACAAGGATGGCCAATCTTACCTAGACCACTGGGTGATAAAGGAGGAGGTAATATTATAAATAACGATGATATTAAAAATACTATTATTTTGCAATTGAAGGAGAAGTTATGGAGCAATAAACAGTTAGAGGGGAAAAGGAGATTAAGATATTACAATGAGGTTAACAACCCCAACCTTGAAAACCATAATTATTTATCTTCCTTGACTAGTGTTAAGAAAAAAATTGACATTGTAAAGATAATATAATTTAGCATGATCTCATAGTGAAATTGGGTTTTGTTCTACTCCCCATATTCCATGTGATGAAAGAGGCTATTACCTATGTGATTCTAAGAGGGTTGAAGACAAAAAGCACATTCCCTTAGATTTCCAACATATATTCAAATCCATTCTAATTTTCAAAATATCTATCAGACTAGCAACATTCATGACCTATGAAGGGAGCAAAACTATGGTGATCCGGGAATGCTTCTCTCACTTCCCTTCAAGCATATAAATAATATGTTAAAGAATTTTGATTAATTTCATACCATCTTAAGGTACGATAGATCATATTGGTCTTAGTGAACATTAGTCATCATCATTATCATCATGATATTAATTATTTTTATGAATAATAATAATAATAAGAATAAGAATAATAAAATTATAATTTAGTTTATTTTTATGATTTTTTTATTTTGGAAACATGAGGTAATAATGAAGTATGTGTTTTTATATTTGTTATGGACTGATTCCCATTGGAATTTTCCATGTATTTAATTTATATGATTGTGTCAGTATTTAACTTTAACTAAAATGAGATCATAATAATACTAATATAAAAGCTTATACTTTAACTTTTATAAACATTAACCTTGATAAAATCCCTCTTCTTCAACCTCCACAATCAATAGGAAAGTAGTTAGAAACCTTGGATGTGGGCTACATTCATTTCTTATAATTTCTAATAAGTATTGTCCAAGGGCTATCTTCCTCCTTCTACCACACTTTTCTCTATTCATATTTTCCTCCATTCTTATGTGGAAACACCATAATACTTTTGGCTATTCTCTTGTAATAATATCATGGTTGTGTATATTTTCATCCATTCTGATGATACAACAACATAATTTGTTGGTCATTCTTATAACAATCTATGACCTTTTGACCACACTCTTGTAACGATATCATGTCCTCTCCAGATTTGTCAACTAGTTGTTTCTACAAGCTCGCTTTTGTTGTTTTCAAACAATTACAACATCATACTTTTTATTATAGCTTCCCTAATTAGAAGTGATTTATAATATTTTCCTCACAGTTTAAAAATATTGTTGGAAGAATAATGAACAAAATTTGATTTTGTATCATTCAACCATAAAGTAAATATTAAAAAAATTATGAATGAGATGAAATTGAGGTGAAAATATTACATATCTAAAAAGATAAATGCATGTATGCTTTGTGCTAGGATTAGTAAATAATAGTCATCACCATATTGTATATTATAATTAATATTTGATAATTTAGTTTTAGTATTTTTAATCAATATATAAAATGTTTTAATTTGAAATGTATAATGGGAAAATATTCTCTACAAGATATGCACTAAGCGAACAACTCAGGGTTATAAAAGTACTCCATTAAAATTTTCCTAATTGTAAGCGTAGTCAATTTCCTACATCTTGATCCATCGAAGTGGATGATACAACCTCATTAACTTCCCTCTCAGATCCCCATGGCTCCCTGTCCAATGAGCCTTGATCTTATCATCTGATGGCGCTTGCATCAAGTAGACCTTAATGACCCTGCGAGACCATCACTTCATCAATTATGGTGGCCACCCTTGCTCTAGAGAGCATTAAGTTCCACCCTCCATAAAGCTTCACGATCCATGCCTCTAGTGGCTATAAACGGATCTTTTTTTCCCTCTGTCAGGAATTTGATCCACCCTGGTGGGCGAATTTCTACCCCACTTCAGAGTTGAGTCAGACTCTATAGTCAATCAGATACCCTTAGCCATTTTATCCAACTCACATCAGGTTTACTCTACTACAATCCTCCCTTGAGGTGCACTCTATGAACTTCACTTCTGTTGCAACCCATTTCAACTGAAATCCTCTATTCAGGGGTCCTCTACAACCTTTCTATCTATCCCCCTATCGATTACTCCTTTGTGACATCCATATGTCTATCTCAATTTGGTTTGATGGTTCCAGAGTGAGGTCGACTTCCTTGTGGTGGACATGGAAGAGGGAAGACTCCACACGCACCCATTTATTGCTTAAACGCAAAGCCATTTGATCCGAACATCCCACGAAGACGCCAATGCCAAGTATCAAACCTCGAAGTTTTCAAGCTTCAATTTGTTGATGACAATGCATGTGATCTCAAGAATGTCTTGGGCTTCTTTATTAGAGACCAAGAAGAAAGCTCGTTAGTGATGAAGGCATGAATATTGGAACTTGACCAATTCTAGGGGAATAACCAATCATCTATCAATGACATGGTAGGCTCTCTGGGCATCAATCATATTTTCTCTTCTCAGCCTTGGTTTCTTAGAATTAATATTGAAAGTCCCTCATAATCAACTCCTCATAGAGGATCCTCCCTCTATGTCTGAAACTCCTGTTTGGAGTCAGCACATTGAGGATGACCACCACGTTATCATGATCCCCCAGTTTCGTGATAATGAGTATTTCAACCAAACATTTATCAAGTAAGAGACACATGCCTACTAAAGTCATCATGAATAGGTGTTTTCCTCTATTTTTGTATTTTTTAGCTATCAATGAAGCATGCCATGCTATATCTCTTTTCGAAATCTTTTATTCTAGAACTAGTCTATGGGCCTTAGCCACTGATCCTGATTTAAAAAGGAATGCAACAAATTACAAAGATAACCATAAACACAGAGATGCAGTGGACATAATACTTCATTTCATTAATGTAAAATACTGAAATATGCTTACAAATAGAAATGGAAATAAACTAGCTAGGGTGATGGTAGCTTATCTCTGAGAAGAGATGTGGCGGATACATGCCTCTGAACTATGTTAAAATGAGGATCAAAGACCTATTTATTGTTGAGAAACAATCGACAACCCTTAACATCCCAAAACCTAACCCTAGAATACAAAACTCCAAATTGTGGGCCCCGTTTTGGGTAAGTTGGTACATCAACTTCCTAGGATCGTAACTTTGTCACCCAATCTTCATTTGACACATACAATAGCTCGTTAGAAAGATCTATCCTAGCACTAAAACTTTGGGAAGAGCAACATTAGACCATGGACCCATGTTGCTCCCGAATTTCAAAAATAATGTCATTTAGGGCCTCAAAACGGCTTTGGAAGTTCAGGACCCAAAAAACTACTAAAAATAGTAAATTGTGCTACAATTATGGAAATTGAAAGGCTAAAAGTGATAGTTGTGGGGGTCCAAATGGGATAGGTGGGTGGCCACCAACATCCACCTCGATCATTTCTCCCCCCTTAAGAAGCAATGGTCCCCATTGCGTTGAGTTCCTCAATGAGATTAATAAGCTTCTACTGAGCTGGGCCTCTGGTGAGCTGTTCTACAACCTCTGATGTGTGCAGTAATGGTGGGAAGCATGATCAATGAGGGTCTACACTAAACACTCGGTGCAAGCGATGGAATGGAGGAATGATGTGCTCCAAAGCATTGTTTCCCATAGCCTTGGTAATGTTGTAAGGACCATGTAAGAGTGGTCAGAGCTTCTGATGGGCTCTTGTAAGGTGTTCTTTCTGTAGATGCAACCAGACTTTGTTGCCCACTTAAAGCTTGTGTGGTACCCCTGTAGGTGAGGAGAAGTTTTTGTTGTGTTCTTTCATGACCGTATCCCTCCGTTGTTGCTGCTGCATGGAGGAACCCTTTGCAGGGGTCATGGATGTGGCGACGATCTTCCCCCTACTTTGGGAGAAAACAAGACATAAAATAAATTTCCTAGTCTGTTAGATAAGCTTGTTGCCTTTCTTAGCAGTGATCAAAGAGGTGGCGGTAGGTGGGGCTACCTCCAGTATCCTGTATAATGAATCACCCAAAGAAATAATGACAGTGGGAGGCCTTGAATCATACACAGCATGTCACCTCAACAAGTATGGTTGGCCTAATAGTACATCACAAACATCCAAAGGTGTAACATCAAACAATACCTCGTCTATGAAGGGTTTGATGCTGTAAGGAAGGTGGCACTGCTAGCGAACTCGAAGATCTCATCCTTGGTGAAGCCACCTGATATTATACGGCTGTGGGTGTGGTGTAGTTGGTAGGCCCAACCGCTTCACGACCTCTACTGAAATGAGGTTCTTTTCGATCCCACTGTTAACAATTAATTGCAACGGCGAACCCTTCACCCACATCTTTGAGTGGAAAAGACACTCCCACTCCTCTGGATCTTCAGGCTCATTCTTCTAGATCTTCGTGGTGGCTACAGTGGAGCTAGGCTTCGCATCAATGATCTACTTTCCTTTTCCATTCCCCTTGTCAGGTTCTGACTCAGGGTTAGAACATGCATCCGATTCAGAAGCCTTCAACTTGGCCACCAACAACTGCTTGTTCCGACACTCACTTGTGTTATGGGTGGGACTCTTGTGGAACTCACACCACTTTCTTATGTCCTTCTTCAACTTCGTGGTGTTTTTGTTTTCTTGCAGCTTCGACGGGTTATCTTGGGCCATCCAAGCTTGGCTTTGTCCTTTCGTCTTTAGATTTGCAGATCCAAAGTCTCGCTTCTTTTGTTTCAACTTCTGCTCGATTTTGACATTGTATCGGGACACCGTGCCGAGTGAGGCGATGTTAAGGAACTCCATCTCTTCCTTGATGTATCTATGTAGGAAACCGTAGTATTTGAGTACCCAATGCAACTCAGAATCCTTGATACCCAACTGTGTGCGAAGGGTATGAAAAATGTTTGTAAACTCTGGCACATCTTGGTCCCTTTCCTGCCGCAGTGTGGTCCAGTTTATGTATTTGAACTCATAGCTTTTGACAGGGTAGTACTACTCCTTGATGGCAACTAGGAATGAATTCCAAGTGGGTGCGGCTGAAAAAATGGGCCCATACTTTCATCCTACTACTCGCAGTAGGTTTCCCACCAGTCCTTGACATGGGGGGTTGCTTTGAGAAGAGTGAAAACAATCTTTTCCCGACTCAAAAATTCATGAATAGAAAAATGCCCTTCTAGCAGATTTAACCATTTATCTACAGCATCTGTGTCTATTTGACCCTCGAATATGGGGATTCCAAAATTAACTTGTACCTTAAAGGGCGTGGCATTTCCAGAGCAGCTGTTGGAAGCCAATGTGTCGCCTCTGGGTAGGCACTGAAGGATCTGCACAAAGTTGTCCGTCATCACGTTCCTTTGTCGCTGGAGGGCTTCTTCGAGCAAGATTTTGATAGGATCTCTTGCCCCCTCATCTTTCTTCTCATCCGCCATGGGAGGCTGTTAGGATTTGTGAGGCTGGTCTTGTAAATTTTCAACTAGTTCAAGCCCTAACACCTTATATCCTGACCTCGTTGGGGACATGCAAAGAAAAACAAAGAAAAAGCAGACCGCTCTGATACCACTGATCTAGATTTAACTAGGAACGCAACAAATTACATAGATAACCATAAACATAGAGATGCAGTGGAAATAATACTTCATTTCATTAATGTAAAATACTGAAATATGCTTACAAACAGAAATGGAAATAAACTAGTTAGGGCGATGTTAGCTTATCTCTAAGAAGAGATGTGGTGGCTACATGCCTCTGAATTGTGTTAAAATGAGGCTAGAAGGCCTATTTATTGTTGAGAAATAATGGAAAACCCTTAACATCCCAAAACCTAACCTTAGAAGATGAAACGCCAAATTGTGGGCGTCGTTTTCGTACATCAATTTCTCGAGGTCATAACTTTGGCACCCAATCTTTGTTTGACATGTACAATAGCTCGTTAGAAAGATCTATCCGAGCACTACAACTTTGGGAAGGGTAATGTTGGTCCATGGACCCACGTTTCTCCCAAATTTCCCAAAAAAATGTCGTTTAGGTCCTCAAAACAACTCCGAAAGTTCAAGACCCGAAAAACTTCTAAAAATAGTAAATTGTGCTACAATTATGGGAACTGAAAAGCTGAAAGAGACAGTTGTGGGGGTCCAAATGGGATAGGTGGGTGGCCACCAACATCCACCTGGATCAGCCACCAACATCTTGTTCATGAAAATTCTGAATGTAATATGGACTCACAACCTCTGCAAAGCTAAGGCTTATCTGAGGCATTTTGGCTCAGTAGCAACGGCAATGTAATCACTGTAAATTTCATGTAATATAAAGATTTTGACCTTACAAAAAATATCATACATGTTGATAATAAAATTTTCATTTAAATCCAATTGTGTGATTAACATTATATATAATCATGGTGGAAAATAGCATGAATATGCAAGAATCCTATAAATTTATTATTGAAATTAATTTATATTCATGCTTAATATAATATTTTTATCTATATATATATATATATAGAGAGAGAGATATAATTTATATATTTTTAATTCAAATTTATATAATAACATAATAGAGTATCAATAAAAAAATCATATGGAGATAAAAATGAATAATTATGTCATTAAATGTAAGGTCATGAAATTAATTATTTAGAATAAATTTATCACCCAACTAAAGGAATCAACCATGAATTTGAATACAAAACCATGATGTTATAAAATAAAGGAAGCCCTTATAGGGATTTTGTCTTACTCAAAGAACCCACAATAATGAATAACCATGTACCATCAAAACATGTATGCCAAACTACTCTAACCATCTCCTCATCCTTCAACCAATTTAGGTTTTCTTCCTCTAAACCTAGAAAAATGCAAGATGAGGTCCCTCCCTTATATGTATAATTGTTTCTTAGAAATCATTACACTATAGTGCTCCAACATAGACAAAAGTAATTTAAATCACCAGTTTCTCTATTATAATGTGAAAGTGGTAGACCATTCGATCAAATAAAGACTTGGTGAAGACATGCAAATCGCTAACACTCGAATACACTGACCCCAAAGATGTAATGTTCAAAGATTTGTGGGTAAATGATATCATGGTTATTGTAAGAGATTCTAACTAGTTATGTTGTATTTAATATGATTGAGGTCAGGGCTCATTCTACAGCCCAGTGTAAAAGTGATGTGAAAGTATGCCTATTTGTCTTTAAAATAAAAATAAAATATGTAAAATTAGAAAAGCAATATCGGTTATGCTATGAATATTTAATTAGTTGTCCATACAACCTAATATAATTTCATGTAAAGTAATATAAAGTAATTAGAAGTAAAAAATATATGTAAAATGTTTAAACCTTATACATTTCAAAAATAAGCTAACATGTGATATCAACTTCACATATATCTATATATAGAAAAAAATATTAAAAAAAAATATGATAATGTTGTATACAAAAAAATATTCAATGTGGGTTACCAATAAAATATTTTAATATGAATTAATATTGATGTATACTTCAAAATATATTAATAAAAAATTAGTTTACACTTTGTTTTTTGCACTCTAAAAGAAGTTCGCACATGAAGAAATTTGATCCCTTTCATCTCATGTTATATGCGTGGTTAATATGGATCTCTGCTGGTATTTATTTGTAATATTTTATTACACGGACAAGGGGTAGACTCCCCTATAACAATTGAGTGAGCAGTGAACACCCTCACGAGCATTTAGTGATAAAATTAAATGTTTCTTGGTTTTCACCGTACCGGGTTTTCAGGGTATCTCAATGTCTAATGATGTGGTTGTTTGTTGTGCAATTTTATGATGTTTATTCCTTGCATGATGTGATGTTTATATTATGAATTATGTGATTAACTATTCTAGTTAAAGGAATCATAGAAATGGTGCAAGGTTACAACAGTGGCTCTTAATAGTTATGTAACTTACTATTTGTTTACTAAAGTTACTCTATGTAATGATTAAGATTATATCTAATGGTTAGTGAGAAACCCGAAATAGTAATTTTGAATGCTACCAGTAGGTAAATTGTGTAAAAAATCCTAATAGTATTGTTTTTATTCGAGGTTACTAGGGGATGTTACATAAAAATTAATTTCCTTTCTCATTTCCTTTTTTACTTTTCAATTTTTTTCTCTCTATATAAGGTTAATGTAAAATTAAAGTGGAAATTGAAGTATTTAATTTATGGCTGACATTGTTTTTTTAATCATTATTGTTCTTTAATTTTTTCAATGCAAGTATTATTTTTTTATTTCTAAATATAACGTTATATGAGAACATCTCCCGCATACTAGATTGTAAAACACCTATTTACAAAACAAAGAGGTTTCCTATTTTTATCTCACCTCTGGATATAGGACTGAAAGGATTCATCTCTCTCTGTTAAAAACCACCATAGATCCATCTCAACTAAGGATCGAAGAGATGAGAGAAAAAAAAATTACTAACAATTTAATAGAGGAATGATAGTGGATGATTCTTTTATGTTTTTCATTATTGTATTTTATTTGACATGATTGACACAAAATCTAGGTTTAATATATTAAAACAAATTGAGCTTTTTTAATCTAGATACTTTCTTAAACACAATAAAATGGGATCAAATTTAAGAGAGTGAGTGATGGGGAAGAGGGAGACGGGGGACGTGGGAGAGGCGGGACGTGGGAGAGAGAGGGAGGTGGGAGAGAGAGAAGGAGAGAGAGTGAGGGAGGTGGAATTAAAGAGGAAGAGAGGGAGGAAAGAACAAAGACATGGAGAGATAGAGGGGGAGAGAGATAGATAAAGTTACAAGGGAGAGGTGGAGAGAGAGTGAGGGAGAGGGTAGATTAGGGAAGAGAGAGAAGAGGAGAGGAGAGAGATAGGGAGACAAAGAAGGAGAGAGGGGGAGAGAGAGAGTGATTCGTGGGTGAGGCAAAGGGAGGTGGGAGAGGGAGAGCGAGGAAGGAAGAGAGAGATGAATCAAGAGAGATATGGAGTTGGAAGGAGAGAGAGGGGGAGGGAATAATAAAGGCATAGAGGGATAAATGTGGAGAGATAAAGGGAGTGAAAATGGAGAGATGGAGAGAGAGTGATGGAGAAAGGAGGCTGAGAGGGAAGAGAGAGATAAGGAGAGAATGGGGAGAGACACAGAGAGAGAGGGAGAGGGAGAGAGATATAGATAGATATGGAGAGAGTGTGTGTATGTTTGGGGGTGAGATAGACATAGGTAATAAGAAATAGACACATATATACAAATATAGAGGTGTTATAGTATAATATAATCGACCTATATCAATCTTAACCTGAGATCTATCAAACGCCGAAAGGGATCAAATATCTCGAGGCACAAACCTCGTTCTTGAGTGAAAAACTTGAGGAAAGGTTTGTACCTTGAGATACTTAATCCCTCTCGGGATATTCACCCCCAATTTATTGTGGCTATTATTAAATTATAAATAGGATTTGTTACAATACCATGGGCTAATACCATGACATATCAATACCACATGCCGAAAAAACATGACTTATTTCACAATAAAAATATTTTATAACAATATGACGATATTCTTAACCATGGATATTCAATCCCCACTTTATCATGGAAATCAACTTGTAAATTGGATTTGTTACAATAACATGGCTTATCAATGCCACACGCCCAAAAAATATAACTTATTTCATATTAAAAATATTTTATAACATTATGAAAATATTATTAACTCTATATATTCACCTCAAGCTTTCCATTGATAATATGAACATGTGAATAGGCTTTGTTACAATACTATGGGCCAAGACCACGACTTATCAATACCACATGCCCAAAAATCAGAACTTATTTCACAATCAAAATATTCTATAACAATATGACAAGATTCTTAACCATGGATATTCATCCCCACTTTACCATGGATGTTATTAACCTGTAAATAGGTTTTGTTACAATAACGTGGGCCAATACCATAGCTTATCAATACCACATGCCCAAAAGCCATAACTTATTTCACAATCAAAATATTTTATTTTAATTTAATTTTATAACATTTTTTTAATTGAATGTAAAAGGAGAACTTGGTTACAATTATTTTGAGATATATCTAAACCCTCCCATCCTCACGACTACTAAAAGTATTCCGATAAAGTTTAAATCAAGGTTTTAATAAAATTGAAAGTGAGAATATTTTTTATATATAAATATGTGAATTTATATAGTATAAATAATATTATTTTCAACGAGAATATATCCATATGAGAGCAAGAAAAGTGACTAACAATAATAGAGGAAAGATAGTGGAGGTTTCTTTTAAGTTTTTCATTACTGTATTTTCTTTGACATGATTGATACAAAATATAGGTTTAATATATTAAAACAAAATGAGTTTTTTTAATTTATATACTTTCTTAAACACAATATAATAGGACTAAATTTAAGAGAGAGAGTGATGGGGGGAGATATATAGGGAGGGTGGTGCAAGAGAGGACGGGAGAGAGAGAAGGAGAGAGGAAGAGGGAGTGAGGAAGGTGGAGTTGGAGAGGAAGAGAGTGAGGAAAGAATAAATACTCGGAGAGATAGAGGTGGAGAGAGAGATGGAGTGACAAGGGAGAGATGGAGAGAGAGTGAGGGAGATAGGAGAGGAGGGAAGAGAGAGAATATGATAGGAGAGAGGTAGGGAGAGAAGGGGAAGAGAGGGAGAGGGAGACACAAAGATGGAGGATAGAGAGAGAAGGAGAAAGGGAGGAGAGAGAGAAAGAGAGCAAGAATGATTGAGGAGTGATAGAGGGAGGTGGGAGAGGGTGAGAGAGGACTCAAGAGGGAGAAGGGGAGAGAGACAGATGGATTTGGAAGGAGAGACAGGGGGCCAAGAATAAATACGTAGAGGGAGAAAGGTGGAGAGAGACAGGGAGTGAAAAGGGAGGGATGGAGAGAGAGTGAGGGAGAGAAGAGTTCAAGGGGGAATAGAGAGAGGAGGAGAGAGACAGGGAGAGAAGGGCAAGAGAGAGAGAGTTAAAGGAAGAGGGAGGGAGAGATATATAGATAGATGTGCAGAGAGGGTGTGTATGTTTGGGGGGTTAGATGGAGAGAGGTAATAAGAAATAGACACATAAATACAAATATATATATTATACAATATTATATAACCAACCTAGATCTAACTTAATCTGAGATCTATCAAGCACTGAGAGGGATAAAATATCTTGAGGTGAGAAACTTTCCTCAAGTTTTTGACTCAAGAAATAGGTTTGTTCCTTGAGATATTTGATCCCCTTTATCGGTTGATAGATCTGGATTTCATATGGATCTAGGTTGGTTATATAATACTATCTACTATATATAATTGTATCTATGTGTACATTTCTTATTACCTCTCTCTATCTCACCCAAAAAACATACACTCTCTCTCTCCATATCTATCTATCTCTCTCCCCTCCCTCTTCCTCTCTCTCTCTCTCTACCCCTTCTCTCCCTCTATCTCTCCTCCTCTCTTTCTCTCAACCATTCTCCCTCTATGTCTTTATTCTTCCCTCCCTCTCTCTCCTTACAAATCCATCTCTCTCCCTCTCTCTCTCTCACCTTCTCTCTCTTGAGTCCTCTCTCTCTCCCTTACTCTCTTTCCCACTCCCACCTCCCTTTCTCTCCCCCCCAGTCACTCTCTCTCTCCTCCATCTCTCCTACTCTCTCTCCCCTCCATCTTTGTGTCTCCCTCTCTCCCTCTTCCCCTTCTCTCCATATTTGTCTCCTCTCCTCTTCTCTCTCTTCCCTCCTCTCCTCTGCCCCCCACTATCTATCCATATCTCCCTTCTCACTCCATCTCACTCTACACATCTATCTCCCTGCCTTTGCTATTTTCTCACTCTCTTCCTCTGCAACTCCACCTCCGAGACTCTCTCTCCCTCTCTCCTTCTCTCTCTTTGTTCCTCTCTTGCACCTCCCGCTCTCTCCCACCCCCCTCTCTCTCATTCTCCTCATCATTCTCTCTCTTAAATTTGATCCCATTGTATTGTGTTTAAGAAAGTATATAAATTAAAAAACTCAATTGGATTTAATATATTAAACCTATATTTTGTATCAAACATGTCAAATAAAATGCAATAATTGAAAAACTTAAGAGAATCATCCGTTATCTTTCCTCTATTATTATTAGTCACTTTGCTTGCTCTCATCACTTGGATCCTTAGTTAATATGGATCTATGTTGGTTCTTAATGGATAGAGATGAATCCTCTCGGTCATGTCTTCTTGTGTCTTATTAGAATCTCTCTCTCCATCCCTCTTCCTCTCCCTCTCTCTATGTTCTTGTTCTCTCCCTCTATGTATTCCTATTCTCTCACTCTCTCCCTCCTTCTCACTCTCCATCCTAGATCCACCTTAACTCTAAATCTATCAAGCACAGAGAGGGATCAAATATTTCGAGGTGAAAAACTATTTTTTGAGTGGAAAACTTAAGGATAGGATTAAACCTCGAGACATTTGGTCCCTCTCAATGCTTGGTAGATCTAGGGTTAAGATGGATCTAGGTTGTTTATATAATATTATATATTATCTATATTTGTATCTATGTGTCTCTTTCTTATTCCTTTTGTCTATATCACCCCCAAACATACACACCCACTCTCAATATCTATTTATCTCTCCATCCCTCCCTCTTCCTCTCCCTCTCTCTCTCTTCCCCTTTTCTCTCTCTCCTCCCCTTCTCTCCCTCTGTCTCTCTCTCCTCCTCTCTCCTTTCCCTCTTACTCCCCCAATCCTCACTCACTCTTCACCTCTCTTTTGCCACTCCCCCTGTCACCCCACCTTTCTCTCTCTATGTATTTCTTCTCCCCTCCCTTTGTCTCTGCTTCCAAATCCATCCCTCTCCCTCTCTTTCTCACTCCTCTCTCGAGTCCTCTCTCTTTTCTTCCTTCTCCCTTTTGCTCCCACCTCCCTTTGTATCCCCTTGCCCATCACTCTCTCTCTTCCTTCCAACTCTATCACTCACTCTCTCTCTCTCTCTCTCTTACCTTTCTCTCCATATCTATCTCCTCTCCTCTTCTCTCTACTCCCTCCTCTCCTCTTCTCTCTCCTCCCTCCTATCCTCTCTCCCTCACTCTCTCTCCATATCTCGCTTATCACTCCCCCTCCCTCTCTATGTATTTGTTCTTTCCTCCCTCTCTCCTCCTCCAAATCTATCTCTCTTTCTCCCTCTCTCCTTCTCTTTCTCCCATCCTCTCTCTCTTCCTTCCTCTCTATACTTCTCTCCTTCTCTCTCCCCCATCCTCTCTCTCTTCCTTCCCCTCTATCCCTCTCTCTTTACCCCTATTACTCTCTCTATCCATCCTCCAACTTTGTCACTATCTCCATCCCTCCCTCTCACCCCCTCTCTCTTAAATTTGATTCCATTATATTGTTTTTAAGAAAGTATCTAAACAAAAAGCACTCAATTGTTGTAAAATATTAGACTCATATTCTAGATCAATCATGTTTACAAGTTAATAATATCCATGGTAAAATGGGGTGAATACCCACGGTTAAAAATCGTTTCATATAGTTATAAAATATTTTGATTGTGAAACAAGTATGTTTTTTTAGGCATGTGATATTTATAAGCCATGGTATTGTAACAAATTCTATTTACAAGTTAATAATATCCATAGGAAAGTGGGGGTGAATATCTGTGATTAATTATCTTGTCATATTGTTATAAAATATTTTGATTGGTTTTTCGGCATGTGGTATTGACAAGTCATGGTATTGGCATTGTAACAAAGTCTATTCATAAGTCAATGACAAAATCAAAATATAACAAACTAAATTGTATTATTTTTGTTACTTTAACTTTTTTTTATTAATTAACCCAACTTTTAATGTTTACACTCATTCCCGAGTTTATATCAATTTTAACTTTTTGTTTATTACTTTTGAAACTTTTTGTTTATTACTTTTAACTTTTTGTTAATCAGGCCAACATTTAAATATTTACGATCATACAAGATATCACTTTTAACTTTTTATTATTATTTTTTAATTGAGCTGACATTTAAAATTGCTTACATACTTACATTACACCTACACATATACCCTATACTCAGCTATAGAGCGCCTCTCAGGAGAAAAATAAAACTAATTTAAAAATATATTTTTTAAACTAACTCATTTAAAACTTGAATAATTTAAATTTACTAAATTGATATTAACTATTTTTTATATTTAATCTTATATTTTATATTTCAAATTTTAATTGAACGTTGTTATCATGGTTTAAATAGGTAAATTTTTACCCCACAAATGTTTATTAATATAAATAATCAAATTCTTATCTTTGTATATATATATGATTATTTAAATTTTTATAGCATCATAATTTAAGTTTCTAAAAGTAATTTAATATTACCATTTTTTAAATAATTCTTAGCAAGTTAAGTGCGTAACATAATTTTTTATGTATAAATAATGGCTTATTTGCATTTAGATAATAGTATAATTATTGTCCACTCATGTTGGTCGATTACTCTTTCGAAATGACTTACCTAGATAAATTTTCACCTTTCCCAAATGCTTCTAAATCTTATACTTCAAAGTAATTTTTATACATTTATAAACAATTTACTACAATTACACTTCAACAAAGTACTTACGTACTTTTGGACATCTAAAAACAATTATAATAGAATTTTAGAGATATTTATATCACACTATATCTTATACTCAACATTATCTTAGCAAGTTTTTATGGTTTAACCTCATTTCTTTAAATAAACTTCATCACATCAAATATCATAAATTTTTAAACGAGATAAAGCTCACATCAAAATTAATTTTTAATTACTATATAATTGAGTGAATATCAATTTAATATTCTCATATGAAATATCAATAAATCTACATTTAAATTTTATAGATAAACCATCAAATCACCAATATACATACTGAAATTAATTTGAAAACCATATACACACTTTATAAAGTATGTGATAAAAATACAATACCATAAAAATAATACAATTATATCCCCACACATATTATGCTTTTCATTTCCAACGTCCTTTTCGTTTTAAATATAATTATAATTGTATTTAAACTTAATATTTTTACAAATCCCTATATCTGGGTGTCAATATTAGTAGTGGCACCTATACCATGGTAGAATGACGATGCCCTCCACCATCATTCCTTCTACGTAAAATCTTGCAATTGGTTCTCATTAAAAACATTAAGTCCATACTCTAACAACATCTCCGCACACTCAGCTTCATTTTTCGTGTACTCATCCCTCTAGGCTTCTTTACCCCCACAAGATGTCGACCATTTGGTATTTTCCTCCAGCCCCCTTATTTAGTAGCTATCCTCTCACACCTACTTGCTCAACTTGAGCATCCACAGTGACTCTTATGCCTCCAACCCAGACCTATGAACCCATGCTCTTTAGCATGAGTCATGAATGAGGCAAAGGTCATTGAGAAAGTCATGGCAAGGGAAAAGGGTACCCAAAAACAACCTCTGTAAAGAAAGAAGAATGGATATTGTTTGATAATGTCATTCCGTCTCACGCATGACATTGTGTGTTTGAGCATGAAGCTATGAAGATCCTCCATGGGAAGAACATGCTCTGGGCACTCTGTAACCTTCTTGCCCACCAACTCTTGGATCAAGAAAAGGAAAAATTCCATGCAACTTGTTCGATTTCTGATCTCTTAGGCTTCAACAACCACGTCACATCATCCCTTCATCACCTCTTCCACAACATGGGTATAAAATTCCCTCTCGATATTCCCCCCCCCCCTCCTCCCCTTCTCCCTTAACATTTGCCTCCCTTTTCCTAGTATTTGCATCTCCCTCAACCTGTATGGCTTCAAGTGATCATTCATCCCCTACTCACATACATCGGAAAGTAGCTCTACCATCACAAGCATCCCAAGCCACAACTCACACGCTCTCTTCTCTATGCCCTATTCCCCACAGGTGTTATATTATTGAGGAAAAGTCAGAAGAAGAGGTCACAAACAACCCTCCTAACAATAGTTGAGCATAATTGGAATAGCTCAACATCTCAACAGGTCTTCACAAAGCGAATTACGCTTCCTCTGGTTCATTAGAATAGCTTGTTTTGGCATCATGGCTACTCTTCTACTATTTTTTAGTTAATGGCTTTGTTCCACCATAGCCTACACATCTAGAATTTTAACATTCTCATTTTATGTAATGGTTTTGTGTTGCGATTTTTGGGTGCAAATTTTTCTGGTTTACCCTCTCAAAAGCATAAAACTTCGATGAGTGTTGGGAAAAGACTATTATATGGATATTTCTCTATTAATATAATGTGAATCCCTTTTCCAATAAAAACAAATTACAAATAATTTATCATATAGTTGCATTTTGCCCTAGAGTCATTAACGTATGAAATATTTTTTTGTAAAATACTCTCACTTATATTTTTAATGGTATCATCTCCCGTCCACTCAACTCCATGAAGATACCTTCTTTTCTTTCAACAAAATGCTTTATCTTATATGTCTAATGTGTCATAATATCATTCCCCATCCATTTGATCCCAACATGAATATCAAATAATTGTTATGTAATCTCATTTATAAAGAATGAAAATCAAAAGTGGAGCAGAGATTCCTCTTCTCAATATTCAAAATAGGTAAATAGATTACATTGGAACATCAACAATAAATGACTGGAGTAGAAATCTACTAAACTAACGGAAAACAGAATTGTCTGTGACACCTAATAGACAATAGAATCAAATGTGATGACACCTAGTAGAGAGTGAGATTAATATTTCAACATTTCCTCCTAATCTCAATTGTTACATGTAGAGGCACTTACAATGCCTAATTTCTCCCTTTGAAGCTCAAATGCATTTTTTTCCAGTGGCTTTGTGAAAATATATGCAAACTGATATTTGGAACCACAAAAAGAAAGTGTTATGTCCCCATCATTGACAAGATCACGGATGAAATGAAAACATGTTTCAATGTGCTTTCTCTTTTAACAGAAAACATGATTTTTTAATAAAGAAATTGTTGAACTGTTATCACTATAAATTGGATTTGGCTCCTTTTGAACATTTGATAAATCTTTCAATAATCTTCTCAACCACACCTCTTGACAAGCTCTTGAATTAACTGCTACATATTTTGCCTCTACTAAAGATATTGAAACGATTGATTACTTCTTGGATGCCCATGAAATCAGAATGGTTGCAAGATGAGAATCATGCCCTCAGGTTCTTTTCTGATAATCGTTGTCTATATAACCTGGAAGTGAACAATTTTTAGAATTTGTATAGATGAAACCATAGTCTATTGTCCCTGCAATATACCTTAAGATCCTTTTTGCAACCTTCCAATGAAAAATCTTAGGTGACTCCATAAACCTCGTGACAAAACTTGTTGCAAACATAATATCAAGTCTAGTTGCACTGAGATACAACAAGTTGGAAACTAGGATTTTATACAATGTGGGTTCAACTAATGGTGTTATAGCTTCTTTTCTTAGTTTTGTGCCTTCAGAAATTGGTGTATCAGCAGTTTTGAAATTGGTCATTCTAAACTTTTGGATGATATTAGTGGCATATTTTTGTTGGCCGACAAAAATTCCATTAGCAGATTGGTGAATTTTAACGCCTAGGAAGTATTTCATGACCCTTAGATCAATCATATCAAACTATGTCTGCATTGTTGCTTTGAAGTCTTCTAACATCATATTGCCAGTATAAAGAAGATAATCTACATAAAAGCATACAATAATAATTTTACCTTCATGAGTTTTGATATACAAAGTTGACTCATGGTTGCTTTTGCAAAACCACTTTTGATGAGATAGGTGTTGATACGACTATACCAAGCTCTTGGAGATTGTTTCAAACCATACAAATATTTCATCAATTTCCATATTTTATGGTCCTTTCTTTGAACTTCAAAACTAGGAGGTTGCTCTACATAAACTTCTTCCTACGATATACCACTTAGGAAGGCAGATTTTACATCAAGCTCATAGACATTCCATTTGTGTTGAGATGTTGTTGACAAAATGGTTGTGGTACTGTCTAACCTTACTACTAGAGAAAAGGTTTCACCATAGTTGACACCAAATTGTTGTGAGAATCCTTTGGCAACCAGCCTTGCCTTGTGTTTCTCAAATTCTCCTTTCTCGTTCATCTTGGTCTTATATACCTATTTTACACCAATTCTGGTTTTGTCTCTTAGGAGATCAGCTAATTCCCAAGTCGGATTCTTCTCTATGGCAACAATTTCTTGGTTCATTTCATCAACCCAATGCTTTTATTTAATTGCTTCTTCAAGATGTGTTGGTTGAGATGAAAGAAATGCAAACATATTTTTTTGGTCAAACTCATGCACATTCTCATATATTTATCTCATGATTCTTGTTTTACGATTTTATTTTGAAGATGTTGAATCACTGCTTGAAGATGCACCATTTTTAGAATTGTATGGCTCTTCTTGAACTTGAAATCTTGGTTATTGTGATGGACAAGAAAATTTATTTGAAGCTTCATCAACATGATAAGACGAAGATTTATTTTGAAATTTTTAACAGATATGCTTAAAAAAACTTCTTGGTAACTAGGTTGTAAAGTTAGTAGGCCTTTGACTTCTCACTATAGCTTAGGAAGATACATCTTTTAGTCCTATCATTGAGCTTCTTTCTTACCTGCTTAGGAACATGTGAAAAAACTATTGATCCAAATATTCTAAAGTGAGATACATTGAAATTTTACCATCCCGTGCTTCTTGAGGTACTGTATATTTGATACTGGTGTTGAGGAGGTAAATCCCCTCTGCGGACAGAGGTGATCCCTACTAGCCAAGATTGGGTCTAGCAACAATCATACAACACTACCACACAAGTTCCTAATTGCAAACGATAGACCAATGATGAGGGCATACCTGGATTCCAATGCTAGTGCTTGTAGAAAAGTTGACGCTTCTCTTCCTTTGCTCTGGCAGATCACAATCCCCACGATCTCCGTGAATGGACACCTACACATACAAAGAACAACACAAACACAAGCATAAAATCTAATAGATGCAACTATATATCAGTCAGAAAGGATATAACTCATCATTATCACAAAGAACAATAAGAGTGGAACCATAACAATAGTCGTTTATTAATGATAAACAAAGAAGAATACAACCATAGTTCTGACGTCAAATCCTCCTTTGGCTAGGTGATCAACAACACATGTCTTGCAAAGATTGTTGGGGATAGGAATAAGCGTCTCTCTCCTTGGTTATTTGGACAAGAATCTCCTTACTTAGATTTGGCCTTATGGGAATGAAGAAGGCTCTTGCAACATGAAGCTCTTGGAAACTTTACAACTCTCAATCTCTGGAACTCTAGAACTAGCTTGCCAAGGAAAATGGACAAGCTTTTATAGATGGAGGAAGGGGAGTTGGGATCATCCACAATATTTATGGGATTGGCTTTATCACTAAAGAAGCTTCCATGAGAGGTGGCAAACCACTTCCCCTCTATGGACATTCGTAGCCAAACCACCCAACTCAAGATAGATTCAGTCCAGGAATTTGTTAGGATGAATCTTCCACTATTGGTATGTTAAAAAACACCACTGATTATGGTTTGTGTGAGTGCGACTCTGTGACAGTGCACCAACTGGCACACCCTCTTTGGAGGATTTCCCCCATTGGCGCGAGTGTTGCACTGTGGAACCGTGCCAATGGAAAAAGGGTTATTTTTATGGGTTTTTAGCAGGAGATGTCTTCAAGGCAAATGAATTTCAAGTTCAGCGGAATGTAATGCAAGTGTTTGCAGGTCATGTCACTTCTCGTAGGTCCCAGAATGAGTCTTCCAAGATGCGGGAGAGGGGTAACAGGGACGGTGAAAAATTGTTGTGTAATAACTGGTTGTTAGAGATCTGTTCAGAACATCCACTGTTACCTAAACTGCTTTAGCCTAGTTTTAATTTGACATCTCTTCTCATGAAGCATACACTGGCCATGTTTACGATTGACTAGTTTTTGCTTTCTTCTACTCCATTATGTTGTGGATTTTATCTTGTTGTGTTCTACATTATGATTCCTTGTTGAAAAAAATATTTGAATTCATTGGAGCTGTACTCTCCTCCTCTGTTAGATCTAAGTAATTTCAAAGGCTTTACACTCTACTTTTCTACTTCTTCTTTGAACTCTTTAAATCTTGAGAAAATATCTAATTTATGTTTTAGAAAATACACCCATATCTTCCTACCATAATCATCAATGAATGTCATAAAATAAAGACTACCACCAATGGATTGTATCTGCATTGGGCCACATACATTTGTATGGACTAGCTCTAAATCCTCTTTTTCTCTAGAGGAAGATGTGGGAAATCTATCTGTTTTATTCTTTGGATAGAACACAAATTTCACAATTACAATATTTCTCATTCATAGTAGGGAGCGCAATGGCCGTTGAATTTTTCTCAAACAAACATAGAATCTTGAATGGGATGTGGCCATACCTAGAATTCTATAGCTTAGAATCACCTATTCTTGACACATTGTGGACAAAAGACTGTGAGAGATTTTGACTTCTAAGAGTTAATGGAAACATCTTATTCTTGGTTTTTTTATTCTTTTCTACTAGTTTTCTATTCGGAGATTTGTCATAGAAATAGCATGTGTTCCCTTGAAATATTACATCATAACCATGTTCCATCAATTGTCCTACACTAAGAAGGTTATGCTTCAGATGAGGAACATAATAAACATCAGGAATTTATTAGTGTTGATTTTGTTTAGTAAGAATAGGGACAAGACATTTCCCTTCATATTTAATACAAGAACGATCTCAAGAGTAATTTATGATGTTATGGAAGCATCAACATAAGAAAGTAGATATTCGTTACCTATCATGTGATTGTTGCAACCACTCTCCAGCAACCAAAGGTACTTGTTGTGAGTGTCTTTAGAAATATGGAAAGAAATAAACATTGTTTTAGACGATTCTCCTTGATTTTTGGAGAGATGGACACTGCCTCTTTGTTGATCTGAATGTTTCTGTTTGCATTCATGTTTATAATGTCCAAATTTCTTGTAGTAATAGCTTTGGAAATTAGATTTTGTCCATGGTCTACTTATGTGAGTTTGCTTTTGTGGAGGTCTCAACTGCTCTACTGCATGATGATGTTCTGATCTACCTCTGCTTCCACCTCTGCCTCGCTTGTTGTCACCTCTATATCCTCAACCTCTACCTCTGCCTCTGCCAAAAGAAAGTTGTGCTCTGAAACCTTGTTCCATGAAATCTTCTGCCAATTTGAGTCTTATTTCGTGTGCCAAAAGTGACCAAGTCAAGTGTTGTACTGAAAAATTTGTAAAATATTTGGATTCCAAAATGGCTGTTACAATCATGCCATATTTCTTAAGCAGGATTTGAAGGATTTTTTCAACAGTATTCTTATTTGTAATTGTTTCATCAATGAGTTTGATCTAATTGATTATTCCGATGACTCTAATCATGAACTGATCCACATTCTCTATTTTGGGCATCTTAAGGGTTTCGACCTAAGCTCTCAATGTTTGCAATTTAATGGTCTTCACTATATCATTTCCTTGATATGCAACTTTCAAATTTTCTCAAGCTTCAGTTGTTGTGTATGCATCAGTTATCTTGTCGATGATAGAGTCATCGACTGATTTTTGTATCCAACATTTGGCTTTGTGCTCTTTCTTTCTGAGTTCAATAGCAACATTCCTCTGATTATTGGTCATGGATACCCATGCTTCTTGGGTGGGCTCCACATTGGCATTCTAAAGTGTATCTCAACACTCTTGAGCTTGCAAAAACGTTTTCAATCTTAAAGACCAAAACTCATAATTTTTGCCAAACAAAATTGGAGTCTATAAAAATGCTAAAGAAAAGCATTTTTTTTAATGTGAATGTACACACCTTTTTACTATCTCATTTTCAAAAGTTAAAAAAAAATCTCTTCACTAAAAAATGTCTCTCCCTTGTTTTTCATAACAACTTTAATTTTTTTTTTTAAACTTTAAAAAATGACAAACCCCTTTTGGAAAAAAATCTTATGCTTTGATAAAAACACATACCATCGAAAATAACCCAAGATTTCATGAATGCTCTTTGTCAATGGAATGGCTGGACTTTTTGAATCCTTAAAAAAAATTCAATAAACTCTCTTACTTATAAAATCCGTTTTTTAAAATAACAAAGCCCTTTTTTCAAAAGACTTCTGATATGCAAAAAAAAAAAAAACACCCTTGGGAGAAGAGAAGAACGTGTCATATAAAAAAAACTCACGTTTGACTTCTCACATTAAAATACTTTTCAAAAATCATACGATTCACTAATGAGACTTTTGTAATTGGTTTTAGTTGTTATATAAAATGATTTAAGTAACATTTAAAACACACTCTTCCAACGTTTGTGCAGCTCTGATGGATTTTTCTTCGGTTTTTTGTGCACTCAAAGCATACGTAGCTCTGAAGGATTTTTCTGCGGAGTTTTTGCACATACAAAGCATAAGCGTGGAAATTTTACACTGAGTTATGGATTTTTCTGGAGTTTTTGCGCACACAAAGCATACGTGTGGAAATTTTCAACTGAGTTGGGAAAGTATTTACTAAGCATTCTCTTACAAGTGTGCAATTACACTTTTCTTTTAGGCTTTTCAGTGTTCAAATTTGAACACATCACAGCGCTTCTGAAGCCCCTTAGCACGGTTAGATAAGTGCTCAGCGAAATTTACTAGTGAAAAGAAATTTAATTTTGATTTTTACAAGTTTTTTAAAAATTTTAAATAATATTATAAAATATTGTATGAAGGGTTTCTTGTCTATAGGACATTTTAAAAAAATCTAGTTCTCTGATTCATGTAACATTCTAAGTTCTGCCGGCTAGGCCATTAGTCATAATGGCAGCACTGATAGAGTTAGCGGCCATGATATGAGGTTTATGTTCACATTCGTTGATAACAGAGGTTTCTATTCGCATTCATTGATATCAGTGGAGAAGTAGCTATATATTGGTATCCATGAACCAGACATATTTTGAGGATATCAAAGATTTGGAAGAAACAAATGACAAAAGACAGAATTAACGATAATCTTGCCTGCATTGATTTTTCCAATCCCAAAGTTATGGTAAGTGCAACACAAGTTAGCAAGGTATTTTTAACTCTCAGTTTTAATTTTCAACTTTCATTTCCGTGGTCATTCATTCAGTTCATGGATTTAGACGGAACCGATTAAAATTATTATGTATGGAATGGTTTATTGATCTTTATATAGTCATGTGTAGACTCTGGATTCTTTTATATCATGCATCATGTCATCGATGAAGATTTTTTGGACTAAATGTTTGAGCAAAGTTGATGACTTTTTGCCCTACCAGAGGAGGAAACAATGAAATAGCCAGGGAATGAGAACCATGAAGGTTACACTTCATATCAAGCATAATCTCTTAATCTTTCCATTCAACCCAAAGGTTTGATGTGGATTTGTGTCTCCTTCTATTTACTTTTTCTTATAATTACATCTTTCTCTTATCAACTCAGAAAAAACTATCCTTTGAAGTATTTCACTTCATATTTTTTTAATATTCATTTTTCCACAGGATTCGAAGGGGAGTTTTGAAGCTTTTGAAGCGTCCATAAAAGCAAGTGATTTCATAGTCCCAATCAATGGTCTTCAAAAAGTATGCAATTCAGCATTTAAAACGATATTTTGCATACTTGTCCAATGTTTAAAAATAGATTAAAGTTACAGTATTGACATTTTTAAATCATAACCACACACTACATTTTATGTGGTATCTCCATTTTCCTTAATTTGCAAAATTTTATTCTTTCTTGTCAACCCATCATTAACACAAGATTGTTGAATTATGAAATTACCCCATTAGATAATGATTCACAAACTTTTATTTGTCATCTTGTAAATAACTACTACCATCTACTACATCTTCGAGGATGCCAAAGATATTCTAGTACTGATTATCCTATGACTATGAAAACATCTTCCATCTTGAAATAGCATAATAAGACCGATAGGGTTCTTTATCTAGGGTCTCTTTTTAGAGAACATCGATATATAGAGAGTAATCTCTTTATTAATTTGAATTCTTATTTCATAGTAATAAATGAATACGTTCTCATTTTATAGTAATAAATGAATAATTTTTCATTTTATAGTGATAAATTAAATAAATTAGTTAAAGATGTAATTTATCATGTTTAAAAATAAATTAAAGTGATAATATTAATATTTTTACATCATAACCATATTTTGTGTTGTACTTTATTTTCTTTCCTAATTTGCAAAATTTTCTTTCTTTCTTGTTGACTTTCTTGTCAACCAACGATTCAGACAAGATTGTTCAATTTTGACAACCATTCATACAAGATTGTTCAATTATGAAATTACCCCATTAGATGGTGGTAAATAACTACTACCCTCTCTTTTCTCTTTTTAGATGATTTCATGACTGATCCATAATGCTTACAAAATCCTAGCATTGTTGTCATTTGAACTTACTCTAATCAAGCTTACTATTAAGCCTAACATTTGTAAAATCAAACTTTATTTAAAACCCTATATTTCTTCTCTTGTCCTAAAAAGCATTTTTCTTTATTAACTCTCTAGTTTTTGAAAACATAGAAATTAATGCTATAAAAAAAAATCGAAAAATAATAAGTGTGCTTCCCATAAAATTATGTAGAGTTTTGAACCAGGGGAGAAGTGTTAAAACGAAACTTCAGGGCTCTATTAATAACCACACAACCGAAGGTTGGTTTGCCTACAGGCCTACACCTGAATTTTGTTTTCTCGATGGGTCTTCCCATAAGATATGAAATGCCAATAACTATTCATTGAACTACTATTGTCTCTCCCGCTTTATTCTCTCCATTCCACATCTAAGAAATAAGTTGTGCATGTGGGTGTCCATGTAGTTGCTGCTATGAAGGGGTTTTTAAGGAGATGTTGAAATTATAGAAAAATTAAAAGACATTGTTAATGAAAAGAAACCATAGTATTAGAAAAAGACATCAACAAAAGAAACCACATTATTAGAAAAAGATATAAACCAAAATTGAATTCATTGTAAGAATCAAATTGAAAACCATTCTTAAACAACAACAAAAACGACCAACCAAGCCATACAACAACAACACTGCAACAACAACACTGCAGATGTGTATTACATATTACAATATTTCCCTATTAGATATGGAAAACTTTCCTTTCAATTCCCTTGGCTGTTGAAGGTATATATTTGTTTTTTTGGTTTACTTTAAATTATTTCAAGCTGAACAAAAGATATAGTATAAATTAGAAACAAATGAAAACTAAAAAAAACTTTTTCCATTGTGCAAATATATTTATATTTTCAATGATGTAAATTCAAATACTTTTGAAGATTATCTAATGAATAGATAAAAACATATGTTTACCTTCTTTCAATAGAATTTGAGAAAAATGTTTGCCTATATACTAAATTCTATTGAGATTTTATAGTGTTTTAATGTACCCACTTTTTAAATTTTAAAGATTTAAAAGAACACCATTTTATTTTGGCATTTTTTTATAAAGAGTTTAATTAATATACACTTGTCAATAGAAGTACAAATGTTTTTATAATTTTTCATCTTTGAAAAGTTAGATAAATATATGCCCTTCCAAATAAAATTAAGACCAACTCTTCAAATTTGATCACTGACTTCTCACCACTTTTGTTTCTTTTTTCTAGGTACAAAAGAAAATTTGAAGTGCTACTATATGGAGGTGGAACTTTAATATCATAGTGAAGAATAAAAATAAAAAATGAAATAAAAATAATTTTTTTCACTAAATAGATAAAGTTAAAAACATCAACAATAAATAAATAAATGAATGAGTGGAGTAAAATTCCACTAAACTAAAGTAAAATTAGAAACCACTGACATTGCCACTACGATACGGCAAGTACTTCATTATTGGTTTTTGGTCTTTTATTGTTCTGCACACCCCATCTTCAAAGATTAAAATATGGCATTCATGAGACCATTACTGGCTTCCATGGCTGCATGTTTGAACTTCCATGATTCGTGGCTTCTAAATCAATATAGGGTCACGATCTCTTATCCAGTGAGGGTTTTTATCTCAATATGCAGATCTATCCACGAGGAAAACTGTGAATTTTATTTTTCGCAGGTAGAATTGGCAGCAGATGGTCATGGCGTGGCCCTGGTGAATTACTGTGAGAATCTGGTTTCGTATCCGCAAGAGGATTATGTCCACAAAGTCCTCCGCCATCTACACTACCGTAAATGACCAAATGTTACTAAATCTTAAGGCTTGTAAAGTAAACTCCAATTTTACGATTCTCATCCTCCAAATCTCTCTCTACCTTACTCGGCTTCGTCGCAGCACAAGATTGAACTCACGAATACAAGACCATGGGTTTTGATCTTTTAAGCGAATCACTGCTTACTACCTATACGTCAGTCACACCAATGTTGTGAGACCATACAATAGATCTTTCCCGGATATCTGCTGATCCGAGCATTTATGCAGTGGCAGATCTATCCCGGATATCAGCTGATCCGAACATTTATGCAGTAGCAGTGAAGATCCGTGAAGAGAACGGATGTTTTAGGTCCAAGACTTTTGAAATGACCCGATATAATTGACATAAGATTAACAAAGTGACTAATATTCAATGGGCAGGACTTAACCTGGACCAGTGGAAAAACACACAAAGGCAACCAATTTTGTCCTCCCAAAGCTGTTAATGAATTTTTAAAACACAGAGATGCAAGATGGAGATCACCAAATGAATGAAATTAATATTATATATATAGAGAAGTAAGCAAACGTAAGTGAGTAAATAAATATGGTGAGGCATTAATTAAAAAAAAAATTAAAGCTATATTACTCTCTCGAGTACATATTAACATAATTATACTTGATTGTCGGGGAGATGGACACTGCCTCTTTGTTGATCTGAACATTCCTGTTTGCATTCATGTTTATAATGTCCAAATTTCTTGTAGTAATAGCTTTGGACATTAGATTTTGTCCATGATCTACTTATCTGAGTTTGCTTTTGTGAGGTCTCAACTGCTCTACTGCATGATGATGTTCTGATCTACCTCTGCTTCCATCTCTACCTCGCTTGTTGTCACCTCTATATCCTCAACCTCTACCTCTACCTCTGCCTCTGCCAAAAGAAAGTTGTGCTCTGAAACCTTGTTCCATGAAATCTTCAGCCAATTTGAGTCTTGTTTCGTGTGCCAAAAGTGACCAAGTCAAGTGTTGTACTGAAAAAGTTGTAAAATATTTGGATTCCAAAATGGCTGTTACAATCATGCCATATTTCTTAAGCAGGATTTGAAGGATTTTTTCAACAATATTCTTATTTTTAATGGTTTCATCAATGAGTTTGATCTGATTGATTATTCCGATGACTCTAATCATGAACTGATCCACATTCTCTATTTTGGGCATCTTAAGGGTTTCGACCTAAGCTCTCAATGTTTGCAATTTAATGGTCTTCACTATATCATTTCCTTGACATGCAACTTTCAAAATTTCTCAAGCTTCAGTTGTTGTGGATGCATCAGTTATCTTGTCGATGATAGAGTCATTGACTGATTTTTGTATCCAACATTTGGCTTTGTGCTCTTTCTTTCTGAGTTCAATAGCAACATTCCTCTGATTATTTGTCATGGATACCCATGCTTCTTGGGTGGGCTCCACATTGGCATTCTAAAGCGTATCTCAACACTCTTGAGCTTGCAAAAACCTTTTCAATCTTAAAGACCAAAACTCATAATTTTTGCCAAACAAAATCGGAGTCTTAAAGACCAAAACTCATAATTTTTGCCAAACAAAATCGGAGTCCATAAAAAACGCTAGAAAAAACCATTTTTTTTAACGTGAATGTACACATCTTTTTACTATCTCATTTTCAAAAATTAAAAAAAAATATCTTCCATAAAAAAATGTCTCTCCCTTGTTTTTCATAACAACTTTAATTTTTTTTTTTTTAACTTCAAAAAATGACAAACCCCTTTTGAAAAAAATCTTATGTTTTGATAAAACCACATACCATCGAAAATAACCCAAGATTTCATGAATGCAATGGAATGGCTGGACTTTTTGAATCCTTAAA
This sequence comes from Pinus taeda, assembly GCA_000404065.3. Lineage (NCBI taxonomy): Eukaryota > Viridiplantae > Streptophyta > Pinopsida > Pinales > Pinaceae > Pinus > Pinus taeda. The sequence continues at coordinate 104,228 of APFE030133394.1, forward strand.
AAAAAATCAATAAACTCTTACTTATAAAATCCGTTTTTTAAAATAACAAAACCCTTTTTTCAAAAGACTTCTGATATGCAAAAAAAAAAAAAAAAAAACACCCTTAGGAGAAGAGAAGAACGTGTCATATAAAAAAACTCACGTTTGACTTCTCACATTAAGAAACTTTTCAAAGATCATACGATTCACTAATAAGACTTTTGTAATTGGTTTTAGTTGTTATATAAAATGATTTAAGTAACATTTAAAACACACTCTTCCAACGTTTGTGCAGCTCTGATGGATTTTTCTGCGGTTTTTTGTGCACTCAAAGCATACGTAGCTCTGAAGGATTTTTCTGCGGAGTTTTTGCACATACAAAGCATAAGCGTGGAAATTTTACACTGAGTTGATGGATTTTTCTGGAGTTTTTGCGCACACAAAGCATACGTGTGGAAATTTTAAACTGAGTTGGGAAAGTATTTACTAAGCATTCTCTTACAAGTGTGCAATTACACTTTTCTTTTAGGCTTTTCAGTGTTCAAATTTGAACACATCACAGCGCTTCTGAAGCCCCTTAGCACGGTTAGATAAGTGCTCAGCGAAATTTACTAGTGAAAAGAAATTTAATTTTGATTTTTACAAGTTTTTTAAAAATTTTAAATAATATTATAAAATATTGTATGAAGGGTTTCTTGTCTATAGGACATTTTAAAAAAATCTAGTTCTCTGATTCATGTAACATTCTAAGTTCTGCCGGCTAGGCCATTAGTCATAATGGCAGCACTGATAGAGTTAGCGGCCATGATATGAGGTTTATGTTCACATTCGTTGATAACAGAGGTTTCTATTCGCATTCATTGATATCAGTGGAGAAGTAGCTATATATTGGTATCCATGAACCAGACATAATTTGAGGATATCAAAGATTTGGAAGAAACAAATGACAAAAGACAGAATTAACGATAATCTTGCTTGCATTGATTTTTCCAATCCCAAAGTTATGGTGAGTGCAACACAAGTTAGCAAGGTATTTTTAACTCTCAGTTTTAATTTTCAACTTTCATTTCCGTGGTCATTCATTCAGTTCATTGATTTAGCCGGAACCTATTAAAATTATTATGTATGGAATGGTTTATTGATCTTTATATAGTCATGTGTAGACTCTAGATTCTTTTTATATCATGCATCATGTCATCGATGAAGATTTTTTGGACTAAATCTTTGAGCAAAGTTGATGACTTTTTGCCCTGCCAGAGGAGGAAACAATGAAACAGCCATGGAATGAGAACCATCAAAGTTACACTTCATATCAAGCATAATCTCTTAATCTTTCCATTCAACCCAAAGGTTTAATGTGGATTTGTGTCTCTTTCTATTTACTTTTTCTTATAATTACATCTTTCTCTTATCAACTCAGAAAAAACTATCCTTTGAAGTATTTCACTTCATATTTTTTAATATTCATTTTTCCACAGGATTCGAAGGGGAGTTTTGAAGCTTTTGAAGAGTCGATAAAAGCAAGTGATTTCATAGTCCCAATCAATGGTCTTCAAAAAGTATGCAATTCAGCGTTTAAAACGATATTTTTCATACTTGTCATATGTTTAAAAATAGATTAAAGTTACAGTATTGACATTTTTAAATCATAACCACACACTACATTTTATGTGGTATCTCCATTTTCCTTAATTTGCAAAATTTTATTCTTTCTTGTCAACCCACCATTAACACAAGATTGTTGAATTATGAAATTACCCCATTAGATAATGATTCACAAACTTTTATTTGTCATCTTGTAAATAACTACTACCATCTACTACATCTTCGAGGATGCCAAAGACATTCTAGTACTGATTATCCTATGACTATGAAAACATCTTCCATCTTGAAATAGCATAATAAGACCAATAGGGTTCTTTATCTAGGGTCTCTTTTTAGAGAACATCGATATATAGAGAGTAATCTCTTTATTAATTTAAATTCTTATTTCATAGTAATAAATGAATACGTTCTCATTTTATAGTAATAAATGAATAATTTTTCATTATAGTGATAAATTAAATAAATTAGTTAAAGATGTAATTTATCATGTTTAAAAATAGATTAAAGTGATAATATTGATATTTTTACATCATAACCATATTTTGTGTTGTACTTTATTTTCTTTCCTAATTTGCAAAATTTTCTTTCTTTCTTGTTGACTTTCTTGTCAACCAACGATTTAGAGAAGATTGTTCAATTTTGACAACCATTCATACAAGATTGTTCAATTATGAAATTACCCCATTAGATGGTGGTAAATAACTACTACCCTCTCTTTTCTCTTTTTAGATGATTTCATGACTGATCCATAATGCTTACAAAATCCTAGCATTGTTGTCATTTGAACTTACTCTAATCAAGCTTACTATTAAGCCTAACATTTGTAAAATCAAACTTTATTTAAAACCCTATATTTCTTCTCTTGTCCTAAAAAGCATTTTTCTTTATTAACTCTCTAGTTTTTGAAAACATAGAAATTAATGCTATAAAAAATAATTGAAAAATAATAAGTGTGCTTCCCATAAAATTATGTAGAGTTTTGAATCAGGGGAGAAGTGTTAAAACGAAAATTCAGGGCTCTATTAATAACCACACAACGGAAGGTTGGTTTGCCTACAGGCCTACACCTGAATTTTGTTTTCTCGATGGGTCTTCCCATAAGATATGAAATGCCAATAACTATTCATTGAACTACTATTGTATCTCCGGCTTTATTCTCTCCATTCCACATCTAAGAAATAAGTTGTGAGTGTGGGTGTCCATGTAGTTGCTGCTATGAAGGGGATTTTAAGGAGATGTTGAAATTATAGAAAAATTAAAAGACATTGTTAATGAAAAGAAACCATAGTATTAGAAAAAAACATCAACAAAAGAAACCGCATTATTAGAAAAAGATATAAACCAAAATTGAATTCATTGTAAGAATCAAATTGAAAACCATTCTTAAACAACAACAAAAACGACCAACGAAGCCATACAACAACAACACTGCAGATGTCTATTACATATTACAATATTTCCCTATTATATATGGAAAACTTTCCTTTCAATTCCCTTGGCTGTTGAAGGTATATATTTGTTTTTTTGGTTTCCTTTAAATTATTTCAAGCTGAACAAAAGATATAGTATAAATTAGAAACAAATGAAAACTGAAAAAAACTGAAAAAAACTTTTTCCATTGTGCAAATATATTTATATTTTCAATGATGTAAATTCAAATACTTTTGAAGATTATCTAATGAATAGATAAAAACATATGTTTACCTTCTTTCAATAGAATTTGAGAAAAATGTTTGCCTATATACTAAATTCTATTGAGATTTTATAGTGTTTTAATGTAGCCACTTTTTAAAGTTTAAAGATTTAAAAGAACACCATTTTATTTTGGCATTTTTTTATAAAGAGATTAATTAATATACACTTCTCAATAGAAGTACAAATGTTTTATAACTTTTCATCTTTGAAAAATTAGATAAATATATGCCCTTCCAAATAAAATTAAAACCAACCCTTCAAATTTGATGACTGACTTCTCACCACTT